>MU224275.1:3394344-3427278 GCA_018584345.1 Thuja plicata
TAATTGATTGATGAAACATTATAAGATTGATTAAATTATAATTAATGGGAAGAGGCATGTCCTTGCTTATAAATAATAATGAATAGACATGTCTCGTGAAGGGACATGTCTCTCCTAGCCTCGTTCCCAATATAAATGAAAGAGAGATTATTGCATTTGGAAAACACATACAACATAGAGTGCTATTACATTTGCAGCTATCCTAAAAATTTAACACAGCCTAAAACTTTCCTCCAATTATGGTTTGATGTCAAGCCTAAGGTGGAGGTTGAAATAATTTCCTTACTGTGTGGTTCTCTACTGCTAATGTCATATAGACAACAAATTTTTTTGTTTCATTGGTGCCACGTCTTTAAACTATGCAAAATCTAGCATAGCTTTGAGAGGGACAGGGTTAGTGTGGGCAGCGGGTTTGGTAGTTTTTTTGACTGCTTTGGTTTGGTATTTCCAGAACCACAAGCTTTAACGTTTTAACGTCATGTCTGGTGTGCTCAGTTTCTTGCATGGGTGCATGCCTTATGTTTCTTACTAGGAGAAGCCAGGGGAATGCATCACGGGTATTTCTAGGCTTGATAAGGCTGGAAGTAATGCAGTCAAATGTCATGGAACATCGTCAGCTAAGGTTTGCTACTATTTCCAATAGAAGGCTGAAAATTAGCCAGTTTGCTCTTAGAGCACCTGTTATCTAGGCCTAAATGAATTTAGCAATGGCAACCTCATTATTGTGAATGGGCCTCCTAGTTCTAGTATCAGTTGGGCCATTCAGATGTGGATGGGAATGAAGGGAGTAGATATGATCATCTCATTGGCAAGGTCACTGGTTAGGCTCAGTTAAAGTTTTTTCATAATTATTTACCAATGGGAGAGGGGGCATTGTACCGGCTGGCTAACCATAAGACATGTTAGCAAGGGTATTGGGAGTTAGGGGGGAGCTAGGGCAAGTGTGATGAGAGAAGGGATGCTTAGTATGTGGGCAAGGCCTTTCTCTTTGGAGTTGGCAGGTGGAACAATCTGCTTATCTTTGCCCATGGAGGGTAAGGCTATAGATTGAAGTCAAGGAAGAATAAACGGGAGAGGGAAGAAGATGAGTTTGCTACAGAATAAAAAACAACACCTTTGTGAATTGCTTGTAGGGATCATCAGATAAATCCCTAGCGTTGCAGGGTATTGAAGGAGTGGAACTTGAAATTGTTAAAGAACAAGGAATTAGAGACCGGAGCAGAGTTAGGCTGAGGAATTAAATGGGCATGAAATTGTTAAGGAGGAAAAGGTGTGTGAGGACTGAGGAGGGTAGAACGTTGAATACCTGAGGCTTCAGAAATGATGATGTTTGATACCACATTTGCATTATCAGCCAGCAAAATGTTGATAGTTTGTAGTGCAATGTTTGGTCATTAAAGCAGCCTCTTTTGACATCATATTAGAAAGAATGTAGGGTGCCAAAATTAGAAAAAGAAAGCATTTGAAAATGAAAGTTTGTCATGTGGAGTGGTAGTGGGGTGAGGGGCAAGGGAGGAATGAAGTGGAAATGAGAAAAATAATGCAAGGGTGGTAGTTGTACTTGTCACGCTGGCTAATTTTTTTTTATAGTTATTGCCAATTTGCTTTGCCAAGTTGTTTGGCTTCACATCATTTATCATGGAGACGAGGCTTGCTTTGATTCCAGTGTGGGAAAGATAAGCTTCTTTTGAAATTTAATCATGTATATTTTGAAGGTGAGAGGTATTCTGGTTTAGGTGTCAGAAGCATATTAAGCCTTTTTTTTTCATTTATTAGGACTTGGGAGACAGTGCTGAAAGCTGCTGGCTACTCATGAAATTGCCAGAGATGGTTTGGTCTGATTTTGAATCCTCAAAGTGAACTTCGTCATGAGTGCACTAACCAGGATCTAGGAGTTTGATTTGTTGGATAATCAAAGAGCATCTACTTCACACAAGTATGTATTCCAATAGTGGCTTCTTTCAAATATAACTTCCTAAACGAACATGCAAATAATTATCTAATAACAATAATAAAGTACAAGTCATTATGGTGGCTTTTTTTTGATAGGTAATGGGCCTTAGCTGAATAATTTTATTAATAATTTTTTTTTAAAATACATCTCCGTTCGATGTGAGCACCGGTAGGAAAGAACGGAGAAGAAAACCTCCGGTCTTGCCCGAGACTTTTCAGTCCTGAAAGAGAAAAATAAAAAAGAAAATTACACTTCCACTTTATCTTGCGGATACAAGGTAAGGACAAAGGTCACTACATACAACATTCAAAGTCACAAATCATCTTTTACAGACTACTCATCTAGCCATTTATGAATAATCAAGCTAGGTTTTACAAACATTATCTAAACATTTTGTAAACATTCCATTAATCAATTTTATATGCCTCAACTTAGACTCTTTGCTTGTTTCCTCTTCTCAAACCTGCTACAAACCATCTAAAGACAGAAATACTTCCAAAATCAAGGTTAATTCTTCGTTCATAATTAAAAAGAAAAGTTAACTTGGAAGATCATTCAAAACAAAAAAACCTAAAACCATTAGGAGCAAAAGGAATATATCACCTTATTAGAGCCAAAACCCCTCTGCTTATACCTTCCCTCACACTTGTGGACACATCATTCATGTCTACCAAAACTTGCTGACCCATATTAGTACTTATGTCATCACATTAAAACAGATCACGCTCAAATCTGTAAGATCCCGTATCTCTCACCTTTAGTAATTTAATATGCAAATTTAAGTATGAATGCATATCTAATCCCGTTTGTCATATCCCCATTTGAATGCTAGGCATTTAAAGATCTGCATTAATACTAAGACCATAAGACTTGGTACCCTAATCCTTGTTTATTCTGATATCCTTGATTGGATTATCTTATACCCATTGGAAACCATAAGCTTTTCCATCCTGTTTATAATTTCTTTGGAATATCCTATCTGTACCTAATAATACCTTTGGTTTTATTATCGACATATCCCTGTTCAATTATAATGCTTTATTACCAGAAATCTTATTCTAGCATCCTGGCAATCATGTTTTCAACTAATTACAGTATCAAAGGTGCTTCATCTATTTCATGCTGTATGAGACCATAGTATATTGGAGATACATTTGATCATGAATTCTTAATGCAATCATATTAGTACTATGTAACTGTAGAAACCATGGTTCTGCTTATCCATTTGACCGATTCGAGATTTATACTTAATATAATATTAATATTGTTCACAAACCTTAAAATAAATATTTAAATTACCCAATTATGCAGTCTGTTCGTATATGTGATTAACCATTATCTGTTCATGCTGTGCATCAACAAGATGAATCAAACAAATTCAAGCCAAAATTTGTATTACACAGGATAATGAAATCACATAATACACAAATTTTTATAATAGTTATTTTATTAAAATATATTATGAGATATACCTAGAGCTTTACAAACCTTCTTTTATATCTCCTGTAAGTCCGTCTATCTACAGTGCTTATACTGATCAAATACCAAAATTCATGTTGATCCGAGCTTATAAAACTATTACCATTATATACTATTGTGGAGAGACTATTACCCTTTATTACTATATACAGAGGGATATCCCACTGTCCTATAAACAGAAGTAAAACATTTATAAAATGCCGAAATAGGTCCTAGATATTTATAAGCTGCTAATAGATCTAGGTTTGGCATTCTAAGAAGGCAGAAAGCTATTCGATATAATCAAAGAATTAATAAAGTAAACGGTACATGGAAGATATCCTCCCAAAGGCAGAGGGTATCCCATTAACTATCCTAAAAAGAACATAAGGCTCCAATTTAAATATAATTGCTGAATTAGAGGCCGGACATAGTTAACAAAAACTTTCAAATAAGATCTATAACTACTAATGCTTCCAGAATTGGGGAACTGATACAGTAGTATCAAATCCAATTATAAGTCCCCAATTTTCTCTTCATAAATGTCATCAACACCCTTATTAGCAAGCTCATCAACCAACTTATTACCTTCTCAGTAGATATGGTTGAACTTAATTTGATTGAAGTGTTTTATCAGTTCCATAGTGGGCTCTAATCTGGAATTGAATTTCCAATTAGGGGTTGAGCCTGATCTAAGTACATTAATTACCACTTGCGAGTCACCTTCTATCTCCAACTTTTTGATTCCTAAATCTTTGCACAATAATAAACCTTTCTACTAACACATCCATTTCTGCAATATTATTAGTAGTTTCTCCTATAGGCTTTTCTGTTTTGCCACAGCTATGCCTATCCCATAAATGAACTATACAACCTATCCCGGCAGTACCTGGATTCCCCCTAGATGCCCCATCAAAGTTAAGTTTGAACCACCCGAATTGCGGAGCTGTCCATTTACATGTTTCCCTTTCCTTAATACTTTCTTTTCCCCCCTTTCCAAATTGAGGAGGAATAATTAGACCATGCCACTCTTTCCTCATATAGCTATCCGAATTAGAGAATATTCCTTTTGCATGATTCTTATTTCTAAGTCTGTTGTTAATTGTTTCCGCAATGCTAGCCTCCATTTTGTTTTCAAGACACATATTACTCATCTCATTTCCTTGAAATATTCTCCTATTCCGTTCATTCCATAGTTCCCAGACTACTATAGACGGTGCAACTTTTCATATAATGTGATAAAGGCTTTTTTTATGTATGATTGGCCATGCTTTTAAGTGATCGACCAGATTATTAGGTATTGCTGATTTGCAATGTAGTTTCTGACACAACCATTGCCAACAACTTAATGCATAAGGGCAGCTTAGTAAACTATGATCCTTTGTCTCTTCTTGATTTTTACACAAAGGGCATCTTGATGGTCCCTCATAACCAATTCTTCTGAACCATTATGTTGCTTTTATCCTTTTCTACATTGCTGCCCAAAGGAACATTCCAGCTTTCGGAAGACAGACTTTATCCCAACATAAATGCAGTGGCAGATCCGATTCTTGCCATTGTTGAGTTTTAACCAATGATTCGTACCCTTCTTTGACCTTGTAGGATCTTGTCTTAGAACCCATCCATATTAGTTTGTCCTCTCTATTTTGATAACAATTTGTCTAGAATTAAGAATCTGTTGTTCTGTTTTCTCATCTTTTGATAGTGGAATACCTTCTAATGATTCCCATTTCCACCCAAGGGTGGGATCTCCTATCAGTATTTCAATATAATCACTAACTTTCCTTCCCCAATAATTATATAATATTTTCTTCGTTCTAGGGTAAATCAAATTGTCCATGAGTGCGTAACCACCCCATGAATCTTCTCTAAACAAGGCAGAGTTACCTGACCCAATATCCCAACGCAAGTTGTTACTAATGATCTCCCTACACTCGAGGATAACCCATATCCTTGATCCTTAAGGAGGGTTCCTAGTTCTGAAGATACTAATGGGATTGTCCTCTTGAAGGTATTTGTTAATGAGAATCTTGGCCCATTTCCTTTCTAGCTCTTGATGGATTTTCCATACCAAATTAGCTCCCAATGCCAGATTCTGCCATCTCGGTCTTTTAAAGCCTAACCCCCCATTTTTTAATGGTTGACATATTTTTTCCCAACTAATTAGTGCCATCTTTTTATTGTCCGACACCCCCTGCCAGAAAAAGTTCTTAAGTTTCTTGTCTAATCTATCCTTTGCACCTTGTGTAAGGGGCAAACATGACATCTGGTAAGTGGGTACAACAGAGAGTACATATTTAATCATTGTAGCCTGTCCTGCATTTGTTAGCCACCTCCCTTTCCAATTTCCACTTTCTGATCCAGCTTCCTAATCAGAGGATCCCATAACTTATTAGTCCTTCCCCCTTTATCAAGAGGCATTCCTAGGTGTTTACAAGGGAAAACCCCTTTTCTAAAACCCAGAATGTGACATATTTCATCTTTTAATTTTGTGTATGTGTTGAGGAAAAATATCTCTGATTTTTCTGCATTGACTCTTTGACCGGAAGCTCTCATATATAGATTCAATATTTCCTTATAATGTCTGGCTTTTGACGTAGTGCTTTTACAAGGAAGTAATGTATCGTCTGCAAATTGCTGATGAGTTATATAGGGAACTCCATCGGTAACCTTAATACCAGAAATCAAAACTTGTTGATTTGCCATATTCACAGCTCTCCCAAAAGTTTCCGCCATTAAAATAAAAAGGAAGGGTGAAATAGGATCACCTTGTCTTAAACCTCTAGAAATGTCAAAAAAACCTTAAGGTGTACCAATGAAAAGTAATGTAATTTTAGGAGTTGATATAAAATTAAAGATGAGGTTAATCCATTGGTTTGAAAAACCGAATGCTTCCATGCATTTGCAAAGAAATCTCCAATCTACCTTGTCATATGCCTTCTGAATGTCCAATTTGATGGGCATACAAGCTTCCTTATTTTGTTGAACCGAATGTAAAATTTCTTGCACAATTATGATACCATCAAATATGGATCTACCAGGGACAAAACCGGTTTGCTCTTTTGAAATAATGATAGGTAATAGTCTTTTAAGCCTATTGGCAAGAGCCTTCGATAACATTTTCTAGATTATATTGCAAAGAGCTATAGGTCTAAAATCTCCTAGCTCCTCTGTTTCAGCTTATTTAGGTATTAAAGTGATGAAAGTTTTATTAATTTCGTTGAGTAATCTACCAGATTTCCTGGTAGATTCAATGGCTTCCCACAACTCTGTTCCCAAAAATTGCTAGCACTTTTGGATGAAACCAGCCTAGAACCCATCAGGTCCTGGGGCTTTCTCAGGGTGTAATTGGAAGAGTGCTGTTTTAATCTCTTCTAAGGAGAAATCTCGGTTTAGCACTTGATTGTCTTCCTCCGAAATAAGTTTAGGTATGTTTTTAAGCATTTGTTGTTGGGCTTTTAGATCCGAAGAATACCAATTGTTTAGTCTATTTTGGTAAAAATTAACAAATTCTTCAGCTAACTCTTTAGGATTTTCAATGACCTCTCCTCTTGTATTCTTTATTTTAAGAATCCTATTGACTCCTCTCCTATGTTTTGTACTATTGTGGAAATTTTTTGTATTCTTGTCTCCATCTGTCGACCAATTCTCTCTGGTTTTTTGTCTATAGAATGTTTCTTCCTTGGATAAAACTTCTTCATATTTGTGGAGCAATTCTTTTTCTTTAAGATACGTAACGTTGTTCATACCATCTCTAATAACTTCATCATTTAAATCTTGCAGGCTTTTTTCAATCTCAATTTTTTTTTCAAAAATATTTTTAAAATGAGTTTTGTTCCAGTTTAAGATTTTAATTTTTAATGCGTTTAGCTTGGACACAAAACAGAATCTCTTAGAACCTTCATAACTCTCCTCCTTCCACCATAGTTCAAGTAGGTCTAGAAAACTATTGTCTTGAAACCACATATTTTCAAATTTGAATGGATTCTTATATGGTTTGCACTCTTCCAGAATATCCAATTGGGCAGGGAAATGATCTGATCCTGAGGTGGCCAGAGTAGATGCTGAAAATGTATTACTGAAAGAATCATGGTCACCTAGAAAAAGAAATCTGTCAAGTCTTTCAGAAATGTTGCTGGCTCCTTCTCTACGATTATTCTAAGTTATCATTCCGTTAGTTTTAATATCCATAATATTGTTATTAAAAATCCATTATCTGAAATCCTTAAGTGATTGAGATTCGCTTTGAATACCACCCCTTTTCTCATTGATGTCTAATATCGCATTGAAATCCCCCCCCCCCCCAAGATGTAATTCCAAGTCTTTATGCAAATTGCAGAAATTACTTATTTCACAACAAAGGTTCTTCTTACAAGTTGTAGTGATTAGACCATAAATGTTGATCAGAAAGAAGTTTAAAGAACTCTTGACGCTATGTACCCACCCCCCCCATCCAATTGGTTTTCTTAATAACTACTTCAATTATGACTTTCCTTGGATCCCAAAACAGTGCTAAACCTCCTGATGCAACTTCCACATTGACACTTTCCACTTTCCATATCCCTAATCTTCTGCTGAACTTATGCATTTTTTCTTTATTTAATTTGGTTTCTTGAATAAGATTTTTTTTTGAATTCATTAGGTTCATATTGCGCTTTAACAAGTGCTGTTTGTTAGGGGCATTTAAGCCCCTAACGTTCCACGTGGTGAGCTTCATTGCTCCTTGGGAAGGAACTTCCCCTTCCCTGCATGAAATAAAGATAATCTTCATCTGGTTTTCAGCTTCCCCATCTATCTTCCTTAATTCTACAGTTGATTTCCTACCCCTCGTTTTCTGCACTTTTCCACTGTTTGGGCTCTCCCCCCCATCCCAAATAAGAGCAATATCCAGTTTATCATTAGCAATAATATCCCTTTCTAGGGCATTTTGACCCAAGACTACCTCCTTACCCTTCTCCTCATCCCCATCCAATTCCTTAATTACTTTCTCATAAAAGGTATTAAAATATTCCTCCCCAGCTGATCATAATCTGCATCTACAACTTCCTCCCTAATTTCTTCAGTATCTGAAGTATGATGAATGCCCATGACATTGTATGCAATAGATCTGATCAAGGGTAGATGACATCACTACTGGAACTAAGGCTAGATCATTATCTGTTTTTGTTGACCCTGTTTTAGGTTCCACTTTCTCCAGATCACAGCTATTCAAATCCTTAGAGACAGAGACTATTGTGTCATGCTGTTCTTGTAATCTGTACCAGCTCGTTAAATCTTCTCTTACCTCATTGTGAACAATGGTGATATCTTCCATTAAACCTCCTAAAACACCCATATTTTCCTAACAAGTTCTTCTTGGTAAGAACTTGCATCACATGTGATTGGCATTGGATGCTCAGATAGCAAGTTGTTACAGGGGGTAGATTCTACAGCTTTGGCTTCCTGATCTCTCTCTGATTTAAAAAGATCTTCAATAAAACCTTCCACTACTCTACCTAGGATCTCTTTACAAAGCTTCTCCACTCCATCTACTATATCCTCCTTTCTAAATCCTGCCTCCTTCATAATCATCTTACTATTAAATTCACTAAGATCTAGGTTACCCATCGGTTTATCATTATGCTGTGGAATATCTAAATCTATTAAATTTTCCATAACCATAGTAGCCTTCTAGGTATCCTTAATGATTTCTCCCTGCTCTACATCTAAATCTATCAAAGGTGCTATCAAGGGTTGAATGAGCAAAGCCTTACCTGTGTTACCTTTAGGGGTTGTATCTATTAAATCATTTTGATTGTCCTGCTGCGTTGGTATGGATGGAATTGCTAATTTATCAGAAACTTCCCTTAAGTTGTTATCCCTGGGATCTCCATTTGGGTCCTTACTATTATCTATAATCTCACCTTCTTCTACCTCTCCATTTTCTGATATTAAGTCCTTTGGCAATGTAACAATGGTGGTTAGTGAGGTTGAATTGATATTACATTCTGCTGGCAGGTTTGTTTCAATGACCTGATGTTGAGAGTTTTCCTGGTTTTGAGAAGTATGCGGGTTAGTTTTTATTGTCTGGCTGATGGTAAATACACCTTCCTTTTCGTTTAAGGTGATCTGAATTCCAGGTGGGTTTTCCATTGTAGGGTTAAATGTTTTAGTTGATGATGGAGACAGTCTTCATAATCTTTGGAAGACTGGTTTTCCTTAGTGGAACTATTTTATCTGTTATAGGGCCCTCATATAAATCTGGTTTTAGTGGATATATAGATTGGTTGGTTATTAGCTTAATAGGATTGATATTTTGTACATTCGATCCAAATCTACTAGAATTTTAACATTGGATGAATCAGCAAAATTATTTTCTAAGCCTATAAAGCCACCCGTCATGTTTCCTATTTTAATCAGTATATTACTCTGTATCAATTCTACAGGCAGATTATGAAGGATAACCCATTTAGGGAATTTTGTTCTCTTGAGATTTTTGGGTTCAAAGTTTGGCATCCAATCTATGAATTTAAGACAGATTGCTTTATAAAAAACTAGCTCTTTAAACAGCAATTCATCCTTTAGAGACATATCTTTACAAAATTTTCAGATAAAGAAGTGATACTTACCTGGCCCCGGAGCGTCTCCATCAGCCATCTAACCTTTTTATCCATGGAGGATTCTGGTCAACAACATTTTGCAAAGATTTCGTGGGTTTTACAGTACTCCCACATACCTTCTGTGAATATGTTGTTTACCACCGCTATCGTTTCTTTGCCTTCATTCCCGTTCTTGGTGATTCCTCCATTAATGATATTGCTCGATGATTGCTGGGGTCGATTAGGGCAGATGTTTGGCAGGGATTGTCCTTTCCTTTTGTGGGTTGGGTTGGGTTGTTTCCCTCCATTTTATGTGATACATCATTCGAATCATGGGCACGATATAAATTCCTTGGAAAACTATGACGTGGAGCACGAGAACTCGAAACCAGGTTTGGGCGCCAAGTATTTTCTGTCGATTGCCTACCCAAGGTAATCCTGTTTGCCCCAGTGGCAAATTCCGGAGTTTTGTTGGATAACGGGATTATCACAAGCCCCTCTAATCTTGAGCCCTAGGTTTTCCTGTTTTTCTTGCCCTTTGTCTAACCACAATTTGCCAATTGTTGCTGGTGTTTTCTGCCCCTGTTCGATGGTTCATATCTGATCTAGGGTTTCCTTGCCCATTGCCAGAACCTCCCTCTCCAAAAATTGGAACAAATCTGTTCTTCCACTCACCAGGAGGATGCCTAGGATTCTCTTCCTACTGTTGTTTGGCAACGGTTTTTGAAACCTAAATTTTGTGTTTGCCATCGGAACTACTATTTAGATTGTTTGCCCTTATTATTTCTTTTGATCTAGGGCTTCCTTGCCCCCGTGCATGCCCGTGAGATTCACCAGCAGATGTGAATCCTTTGTTTATTGACGAATGTAAACCCTGATTCCTGGAGCGATGCGACAGGGATCTTGAATCCATTGACCAATAACTGCAGATGGGCCTTCGGAAGAAGTTTGCAAATTTTCCAGTATAGCAAAGCGGTTGCTTTGACGCAGGACAGGTCCACCTCTGCCATTCATCCCTTTGCCAACATTATTAGCTTTCTGTGTTTGTGCGAATCTACGCAGAGCAGAATGAACCGAGTGAGCAATTTGCAATTAATTATATTTTTACATCTAAGGTGACTTTATTAACATAAACGGTTAAGCCTTAATATTCCAGCACGATTCAGTGACACGTTTATTGATTCTGTGCTGTTTGGCCAAAACTAGACCTTTCCTATCACTAAAGCCAGTACTGTATTGTGTAGTTGAGTACAGATTCTGGCAAAAGCTGAAATTGGGTAAGCCCCAGTCGTACCTAGAGAGGCCACCAACTCTGGCATTGTCTAGGTTTCTTCTTGAAGCACTAGCAATGTTAATTTTAACCCAAGCTGTGTCAGGAGGCCTCCACTTAACTTTTTTCATTTCCTTTGTAGCAATCCCTTGACTTGGGGATTTAGTGAGGATTACTTTTGTGCATTGTAATTTCATTATTAGAAGATAAGGTCTGAAAATAACTGTTAAAAGTTTAAATTGCCCCTTGTACATTAGTAATATGTAAAATAATAAATATTTGTGTCTCTCTTGTGAATTCTAGATATATTCTCATATACAATAAAATCAAAGTTCAATTAATAATTAATATTAGAGCTCTTAAAAAGCTCGTCTCAAGTGCAAGCAGGTGTTTGCTCCAATGCTCTAGGTTGATGTACTGATGCTTCTAAATTAAGGTAAACTATATTTTTACAATGAGTTAATTTCAATTTAGATTTTATTTTCAGCCTTGTTTAGTTACTTTCACCCCTTATTGGATTTTGCTTTAGCCTTCATGGTCTGCGTGCTCATAATTAATTCAGATTATGCATTATTGTATTAGGATCTCGTTTCAAATGCTTTATTTGTATCCCAATTGCAGGGCGAAAAAGATGACAAGATTATTGCCGTATGTGCTGATGATCCTGAGTTCCGTCATTATCGAGATATCAAGGAGCTTCCTCCCCACCGACTTGCTGAAATTCGCCGTTTCTTTGAAGATTGTATCCTTTATTTTCAATGATATTTTGTTTTTTCCATCAAAGCTTTTAGTTTTAAACTTTTAGGCTTAGTGATTACCACGTACATATTTATGGCGACCATGGTACCATACCATACAAGTTGTGTAGATATGGATACCCTAACTGATAAGTGTACTGGGATATGACACAGATGGATATTGCATATATTTAAGTATCTGACTCACACACATGTGCTTGCATGCACAGGCAAACAAACAACAAATCATAGAACAATAAAAAGGTCCAATTCAAGAAGATAACCGGATAAAGAAAATTTTTGGTTTTAGATATGCATTGACGTATCATAAGGAAGAACTAGCAGCCACATGCATTAACAGCTGAAAAGAGAATTTACATAGTGAAGAATCTTGTGTTCACTGGCGTTTTGGGGATTGGAACTGTGGGATGGTAGGGGATGCATTTTCGGGATGTTAGTCTTAGGGTCATTTTTTGGGGATGGCAATATATATATATATATATATATATATATATATATATAAAACTGCAATTAATCATGGCAGCAGTATAACAACAATATAACACTACGTTATTGGGTTCGTCTATAGAGGCCCATGTATAGCTAAAATATGGTTCTGATACAGGTTTGGGTTCGCGGCCCTTGGTTCACTCAATGTTCAGCTCAAATTCCTAAACGAGGGTTGCCATGTATCTGCAATACAAAATACAATTTGAGACAATATCAGTGGACTGTAATATTCTGCCTGATATATCTGCAGTATTTTTAAAAGAAGAATATTCAAATTATATGACATAAAATATACAGTATTTATAGACTATAGATTATATATATATATATATATAGATTTAAATTGTTACTATTATAATTAAATATTATGTATGTACTTATATAATATTCAATATTAAAATCTAATTGTATAAAATAATTTATTATATATTAGAAATATATTATATTTATATATTTTTAATATGACAATTTTTTTTGTTGATAAGTGATATAGATATTTTATTGATATTAAAAGATTTACATCTAAGCCACTTTCTCTGGCTGATAAGACTTTTGACTCAACCTGAACAACCACATACAGCTATCCAAAAAAAATTACATAGCCCTCTGGCTTTGTTTGAAATATGACATAATGTTATAATGCTGTATATATATAATTAATGTAGTATTATATACTACATAACATAACACTAAATATTATCTAATAATATTATTTATATAAATATTAAAAAATAATATTATACTTATTATATACTAGAGAATATAAGGGATTTGTTTTGTTGTATCAGCATATCTGATCCTCAAACTCATACCTGTCTCTGTACATGGACCAGCAACTTAGGAATAACAATAAGTTTGTTCCTCTTGATCTATTGGATGAAGCCATAGGTGGACCAATTCTTCCCTGTAGAAAATGAACTAGCAATCTATGAGAGTAGATGAATTGTAAGTTGCTTCATCTCTGGTGTGTCCTAATAAAATTTCGACCATCTAATGGGATTTTTTGTGCAATAGCGGCCCTATCCGTGTTAACTTTGGGTTTGCTCAATGTTGGACCCTAAAGATTGGAAAATTGAAACCATTTCTCCTGAAGTATGCTTGTCTTCTCATCTTGTGAAGGGCCTTCAAAAATCTTTCCATTACTTCATCATCTTTAGAGGAATAATTCAGCCAGGTCTAGGTGTGTACCACTTGGGATTAAGAACATAGATAGCCATATGAAGGGGGTTGTTCATTGTGTTCCACCTCTTTGTGACAATAGGCTTAATATGCCTTTATATAATTGTAATGTATGATCCTTGCCACAAATTGCTTGCCTCATTTGGTCTAGCATGCTATCAAAAATCTCATAAATATCTCCAAGGTCAGGGGGTTTTGTATCAATATACTAGATTACTCCCACAGCAAGTGATATGATAGAGCAAATATATGTGCAATCAACATTTTTAAAAATTATAAGGCATTTAAAAATATAAAATCTCTAAATTTTAAATTGAAAATAAAATATTAAAAAATAATAAAAACAAAGTAGAAACATATTAAATAAAATAAAAATGATTTACTTGATATTGGATCACCAAGTGTCATCAAGCACCCTTTCCCTCACCTTTTTTTTGTATTATATATCGAATATAAACAGTACAAAAGTCACATATAAGATAAGGAAGGTCTGGAAAGACCTACCAGAGTTTCAAAACACACCACTTACTAACAACACAACACAGTTTGATCGAGTACTACGAAATTAAGTTACAAAAGTAGAGTACAACTTTTCAGCTCTAAGTATGCACAAAAGGGGGCCATTGCTATGCTGTATCAAGTGCCATTCTTGCTGTTGCTGCTGCTTTCATTAGCATTCAAACAAGTTTTGCTTCTTTTGTCAGGCATTTGCAAAGTCTCCTCTCCTGAATCTTTCTCTTGACCAGCTCCAGTTAACCTTGCAGGAAGGGTCGATTATCCTTTTTGTTGTTCGTCCACGTCTGTCTGTATAGAATTTTGGATGCATTGACAATCACGTGGCCATCTTCTAGTAGTTTCTCAAATTTTCTTTTGAAGATCTTGAGCGTGACAGTGACCTACATAATAATATTAGAGAGAGTGAGTTTTATAAAACTCAGTATGTATCCTGCTTCTACCTTGAAACTTTTCTTCATTTCTCAATTTCCATATTTGCCAAAGTATTTCAGTAGAAAGGATGAACGAAAAATCATTCATAGTTTTAGAAACATGATTAAATGTGTCAATTAGACCATCAATTCAGTTAGTGCTGTTGTGCCAATCATGAAATTCAAAACAAAACATATACAAGATTTCCTTAGTAACATAACAGTCAAAGAAAATGTGTTTCACAGTGTCTGGAACTCTGCAAATATTACATATATCCTCCTCCTTATGCAGCAGCTTGTATGGCAGTTTGTAGGAGCCATCTGAAGGCAGCCTTTTTTGGTTCTATAGTGCTGCTCCATATGTCATTAAAAATATTCTGCGAATCCTTGTTAGAAAACTGGATATTCCAACATTTATTAAGATGATTATAAAGAGTCATTGTTACATAAGAATCTTTAAATGTCCTTAGAAGAAATATTAACCATCTTGGTGCCATCCGGCCAGCACACCATATTGACCTAGTCATTCTCAGGATGGGGGACCTTGGGTATGTGGAAGGTAGAATATCTTTCAGAATGGAATAAGTACGCTAGTGAGTGGAGGGGATGTTGAACTCCTCATTGAGAACAGACCAAGGTTTGAGGCAGCCATTGACCAAGATGTCCCTGAAGCATCTCATGTCCTTAGAATGCCAATTCTTAGCCGAGCATCCTTGCAATTGAGTAAGTGGCTTGCTTTTGTATTGTGAATTCCGTCAAATAGAAGCATCCAAGTTATTCTTGGTGTCAAGGTTACCATTGGAAAGGAGAGGTCTAACATATTCCTAGGCTTTCCAAATGCTTCTAAAAACATTTGAACCCCAGGAGAGATAGGAAATGAACCTACTAGGATATTTCTGAAAGGAAGCTCCTTCCAGGACTTGGCTTTCTTTGGGAGAAGCCTGCTAATATTGTGAAAAATCAGTATTTTTCATGGCTCATTGCCATCAATGGCTTTGAATATCCATTTCACTGCGAGGGCCATGTTCTGAATTCTAAGATCTTTTAGCCCTAAGCCTCTCCACTTCTTTTCCATAGTGCGCTAGTTCCACTTGACTGAGTGCTCTTTTTTGTTTGCTTTCCCATCTGACTACAAGTAGTTCCTGATTAGCTTTTGGATTTTATTAATTTGATAGCCACTGAACAACCAAACAGGAGTGTAGTGAATGTTGTCTGAGGAGAGGATTTTTTGACAAACTTGCAATCTACTGGCTAATGATAGTTGTTGTTTGTTCCACTTTCCAATCTTGTTCATAATTTATTTATAACCCAATCCCACATGTCTTTGAGATAGGGGCTGAGAGCAAAGGGTATGCCCAGATACCTTACTATCTTAGAAGGACCACCCCATTCAAACTCATGTTTTGAGAACCAAGGTGGAGGAATGTGTTGCCAGCTTAACATGATAGATTTAGCACATGATAATTTAGACCCTGAGGCAAGACAGAAGGTCTTTAACTTGAGAAGAAGGGAGTCCATATTGGGTTCTTCCATCTTGACAAAAAATGCAGTGTCGCAAACTGCAGGTTGATAAGCTCTTCTTGGTTGGGCAGAGTGATTTCTCTGATTTTTGGAGGGATATTGTCATTTTCAAGCAGGTAATGTAAAGCTTCAGATGCTATGACAAAAGAGAGGGTGCCAAAGGGCAACCTCGTTTGATTGATCTCTCAAGTTTGAAACTCGTAGATTTATCCCCATTGATGTCAATTTGTGCATCTGCATTTTTTGCAGTAACTGGAGGGGAAGGCAAAGGCTTGGAGCATCATTGTTAGGAATGCCCATTCTATTTTTATCATAGGCTTTCTTGAAGTCCAACAAAAACATGCCTTCTTGGTTGTCTTGTTTGGCCCAGTGCATTGCTTCCCAGCTGGTAATGAGATTTTCAAAGATATATCTGCTTTTAATAAAGCCCGTTTGAGTGCTGCTAACAAACTTGGGAAGGATATTGTTCAATCTGACAGAAAGGACCTTGGCAAGGATCTTATAGGAGATGTACAACACAGTGATGGGTCTCTAGTTTCTGATAAGAGCGTTGTCCCCATCTTTGGGTTACAACTTGATGATCCCTCTATTAGTGTCCTTCCCCAAGGACCCCTTGTCTCTAGCTTCATGGTAAACAAGCAATAAATCTTAAGAAATCCAATTAATGTTTGCCTTATAGAATTTGGTTGGGAGGCCATCATCTCCAGGGGATATGTCATTCTGCAGTGTTTTTATTGCGTTCTAGATTTCTAAGATGGATATTCTTTCCCAAGTTCTTGCGAGTCCTCACTAGTTATCTTGACTGGTATGATGGATTCACAGAGGAGTCTAGCATTGTAGCACTGATTACTCGTGTTTTCAGCAGTGAACAAATTTTTATAGAATTCCACAAAGATATTCTTGATCCCTTCTGGATCATAAGCAGTGTGTACGCCATCAAAAATCTTGCAGATGTTTTCCTTGGCTTGTTTACTTTTTATCAAATTGAAGAAGATTTTGGACCCCTTTGTCTGCGTACTTCATCCAATTGATTTTAGATCTGATTCTCATCCCATTGATCTTCTGATTTGGCTATCTTCTAAGTGTAACTTCGACTTGAACTAGTTTGCTGTTGATCTCAATATCTGTAGGGTGTTCTTGAAATTGTTTTTCTATTTCAAATAGATCATCATTAAGGGCCAATTCATTTCTTCTGTAGTCCAAGGCCTTTTTCCTGATGTTTGCATTTTGCAATATTGCCTTCCAGCTATTGATATTCTGGTTCCATCTATCAATAGCAGAAATATCTTTAAGCATCCATTGGTTAATCTACCTAAGCATGAGGATTGCACTACAACAATTCTCATCCTTGAGAAGTTCCACATTAAGCAGGATTTATCAGTTTTATTGTGGTTTGGGGCCTCTTGATTGAGGATTTGAATCTCAACCAAGATAGGATGGTGAGCAAAGAGAGTGGAGGGGTGCAACCTGACTCCACAGTCTCCTAATTCATTAATAAAACTGAATTTGTCTTTATTGACATAGAATCTGTCCAATCTACTGTATATCCTTTTTTGCCATTGCTGAAAGTTGCACTAAGTGTACCAGATACTGTTGTGTTCATTCTTTCTGTTTTCAAGGGGATTGTTGTGAGGTTTTCACACCATCACCCCATTGCAAATGGGGACCCACTCTTTTTGCTTAGTAGTCCTAGGTAGTCTTAGTTTAGTGGCAATTTTCAAGTCTCCGAGTCTAAGAGATGAGTTTGAGCAACTTTGGCTCGCTAGGGAGTCTAGTCAGTCAGGGATATGAGTGAGAACTGGACTAAGTTAGTCAAGGATGTGGAATTGAAGTCAAGAGATTTGTGATGAAATGAATTAGCTAAAGTGTAAAAAGATGAAGTGAAGATTGCAAATAAAGAAGAGATGAAGTTTTAACTTGAAAGCATGGAAAGTTGTGAAGATTCCTGATTGCAATTTAGAAAAAGTTATGAAAATTCTTGGAAAATCCTTGTTCCAGTATCAAATGTATTTTGGAAAGTCAAGAAAAGCTATGGAAAAGAACATTGATGGAAGTGTCCTGATTACTGAAATTTGGCTGTCTGAAATTTTTTAGGATCTCCCAAAATCTAGAATATCCATTATAACTCCTAGAGAACCAAAACCACTCTCAAACATCTTGACAACATATACATAAAATATAACTTAAAGTATAAGAAATTAAATAATTTCTTGTACTTAAATCTAATATTTTATGTTTCGCCCTGAAGACAAACACATATGCCAACTTGGATTAAGTGTCCAAAGGCAGGCAGTTCATAATCTATCTGTCCTTGGACAGGGTTATCCAATGGCAGGTTGGATTCCGACCTGCCTTTGAACAAGGTTGTCCATAGAACCTCCAAATTCCACCCATGTAGGACCGAGTTGTAAAAGTTGAGCATAAAAGACAGCGGGAAAGTGAGTTTTTAAGCAATGGTAACTTGAATTAAGGCTGTCCAACCTCAGGTCGGATTTCGACCTAGGCTTGGACAAGCCTGTCCAAGGTCTGGTTGGAATCTGACTAGGGCTTGGACACATACGCTAGCTCTTCCCATACTTGTCATCCTTCATTTCAAAACTTAAAACAACTTGCCTAGGCTTTGATCGTGAGTGAATGATGCAAAATAGGAAAATTTTAAGCAAAATAAGGTTAAGAATCTCAATGGCAAAGACTTGGAACTTGTCCAAGAAGAGGTCAGAATCTGACGTCACCTTGGACAAGGCTGTCCAAGGTGAGGTTGGATTTCGACCTGACCATGGACAAGCATGTCTAAGCCCCTTGTGATTTCCGCTGGCCATCTAGGAGAAAACCGTGAATGACATTTTCCCTCCATATTTTTGATGTGAAATGCTCAACAAAGTCAGCTATACGAAGAAGTGAAGTTATTTATTGAGAAATCAGATTGGGAAAATTAAACCTCCATTAGAAGGATTTCATCTCAAACTTGGATGAAGTTACAATCACAAACCCCCTTCAAATGCTAACAATCATGTTGAAATGGTTCAAATTGGGCTAAAATGGGAATTTTCAAAATGGTTTCATCTATCTAATCCCATAATTTGAAGGAAATAAAGAAATTCTTATCTATTTCATGAGTTTGATCCAATTCTTCCTTCGTGTTGTAAGGTAACCATGGAGGAAGGAAATGCTTGGAGATCAAAAGAAATGGTTAGCCATCCATAAATGAAGACAAATCAGAAGGTGGTTTGAGATCAAGGACAAGGTGAAGATGCAAGTTCAAGATGGAATCAAAGAACTAGGAATGGACAAGTCTACAAGTAAAGAAGAATTATCATCAACTTGAATTCCCTTTGGGAATCAAAGTTCAATTGATCCAACTGCATGGAGTATCTCATCATTCCAAGAATGATCAAGGCCAAGAAATCAATATTTCAGAAACAAGCAAGTTCTATTAATTGCCATAAGAAGATTTCTAAAGGATGAAGAAAAATTGTGAGATGAAGCAATTTGGGAATACACCATCACAATTGAAGATTTGATAATGTTAAGTATCAAGAGATATTTTCTCATCACCAAGAGATTATCAATAGGATAAGCATGCTGAAGTGGCACCTAATCATCTTCAACCAATCAGAAGGCTCCAGTTTCACGTGTCCAAGCATAGTCAATCGGATCATGCCAAGTTTACATGTGGAGTCCACATGATGTCTCTACCTAACCTATTTTCTCATTGTCTCTCAAAAGCATTATAATTTTCTTATTGACCCACAAGGTGGTGCTTTGATGTAATTTGACAAACATTTAATGCTTGTAGCAGTTAGGTATACTAGGGCTTTGTTGGCATAATCTTGGCTCTTGATCTTGAATCAATCTTGGCCATTCATTGTAATTGAACAACTATAAAAAGCCAAAGCTTTCTCATTTGTAACTCATTAGATTAGTTTTAGAGTAGAGGGGGAGACTTGGAGAAATTGTTTCCATAATGCTATCAATGTAATTGCTAATTCATTTTTGGTCTTCATGGTGGATTACTTGTGTTGCTTTGGAGTATTGCATGGTTTCTACATTTCCTGACTTAGAGTAGGATTTTATTTCATGTTGATAAGAAGTAGAGTTTAGTTGAATGGAAGATATTTTGTATGCATCTTTGGTTTACTCACCTAGACCAAACCACTAGCTGCTTGCTAATTGTAAGTTTTCCTTGCGTGGTCAAATGACATATTTATGGGCTTTATTTTGATTATTTCTTGCACATTGATATGCATCGATGGATGGTGTTAATGGAATAGTAGTAGTTTGAACATCTTAAATTTACCTTAGGAGATTGCACTAGCTTGGTTGATGTTGATGGCTAAACTAAGTCTAGTAGAGTCACAAAGACATTCACAGTTTCTTGCATTCTATAAGTATAATAGCTTTCTAAACCCTTTTCCTTTGCAGTTTGTTTGGTTGGAAGTGTTTGCTGTAGTTGATATCCATTGATTGAACAACGTAAGTCCCATTGTGATACCCAACATATCAAATCATTACAACTAAGGTAAGTCCACATTAAGAAGGAACCTCTAGGTTGTCTCATTTGATCACACAATCCATATACATTGTTTAGCATATGAGCTTCCTTATTCAAGAGAGAGTTGAAAATTTGGTATTTCATTTGGAGTACTGAGTGTTTCGATTCTGCATGTTGTAGTGGTATAAAACTCACATCAACAAGGATAAAATAGGTTAAGTATAACTTTCAGTTTAGACCAGTAGAACAATTCATTTCCTTTCCATTGTAGCTTATTTCCCCCCTTTTTGTCATAATGCCTCTCAATCGTGTTAAAGTCTTGTTGTGACTTTTTCAGACCATCACCCCATAGCAAATGGGGACCCCCTCTTTTTGCTTTAGCAGTTTGTAGTTTTTAGTTTTAGTTGTAACTAGACAACATTTTGAGGTCTTGAAGGTTGTTAAGATTAAAATCTTAGGCAAAGCTGAGGTGTAAGGCAATTTAGATTTCAGTCGAGGTTTTGTTGTGGGTGTGGACTCTCCAATTGCAAGTCAAGTTTCAACACTTAGTTAACTTTCGTCATCAACCATAGTTGATTGAGCCCAAGAGGGGCTTGATTTCCGCCTTCCTCTTGGGGCTCCAAGCCCAACTACACCCTCATTTCCGCCCTAGTGGCAGGGATCTTAAAATTTGAATCTGAGATAAGGTGAAGGTTGAATTGCTAAACAAGACAATTGCTTTGGTGGAAGACTTGAAAAGAAGAGACATCTTTCTGCATTTAGAGGAATTTTGAGATCAATTTCAGTTGCATGAGCCCAAGAGAGGGCATAGTTCTACCTAGCTTGGAGGGGGCTTGGAGCCTAAGAAAACCATAATCTCTGCCCAACTCTGTGATGGTGCCCATGACTAAAGGAAATTCTGCCCAACTTTGGTGAAAAAGTCAGAATGAATTTTGAGAACGTTTGGCTTTGAAATAGTGAGATACAAGTAAGGTAAGGAAGTGAATGCATTTCAAACACTCGAAGGAATTCTAGAGTTAAATCAAGTCTTCAAGCCCAACTGCAAGCAGATTTCTGCCTCACTTCGGAGAGCAATTAAAAATGGTGCACGATGACATTAGACTTTGACATGGCATGAGAGCAAGTATGAATATTGAAGGGCAAACATTTGAAGAAACCTTTGATCCGATCTGAGACATCACAGGAAGCAATCTAATGAACAGCCCCAACACTTTTTGAAGTCAATCAGCATTGATCAAGCCCAAACAAATGCAAATCTCCGCTGAAAACTTGATGTTCAAGCTCAAGCAAGGGTCAAATTCAGACCAGCATGCCCAAGAGGGCCTTCATTACTGACCAAGTATTGAATCTGCCCAAGCACATGCTAAATCTCGACTAGGTCTTGAGTTGGCGCCCAACTACATATCAATTTCCGCCCAGCAAGCCCAACAAGACCATAAATTCCGTCCTCTGCGCCCAAGAGAAGGTAATTTTCTGCTTAAATCTTGAGGTGGAGCTCAAGCAGACCCAATTTTCTGCAAGTATTTTGGGGCTCTTCTGCCCATTTAGGGTATGATTTCCACCCTTCATTAAGGCAATTTCAAACAAGTGCAAAGTGTTAAAGCAAGTTGGCCAAAGAAGGATTAAATGAATTACGAATTCATTAAATTGCAATTTAATCAAACCAAGATCAGGTTGGCCCTTTCCCAATTGACACCACCCTTTAAGTAAATGCCTATAAAGGAGAAGTCTCAATGTCTCATTTCAAGCGCAATCAAGTGCAGCAAGTGCTAATTTGAAGAGCGGGGCAGAAGTAGAAGTGCAAAATCAGAGTAAGTGAAAATTGGACATAACTTAGCATCCATTGGGAATCAAGATCGCTGGAGATGGAAGGATTGAAGATTAAAATCAAGAAGGTATCCTATTTGAAGGCTGGAAGTGCGAATTATGGCAGACTTGAGGCATGGAAAACTCAGAATTTTACAAATATCATGATCAGGTGTGACTTAATGACAAATTTACAAGGGAAAATCATGAAAGCACATGGTTTGCTTGGGGTTTTCAAGACAGTTGGGTATTTTGAGTTAAGAAATCAGAAATTAGAACCCAGTTCAGAAGTTAGAAGTTGTTTTATGACAATGCATGGATAAAGTTAAGGTTGTGAACAAGAGATTCTTTCATCCAAATGCAACTCCCATGTTAAGTTGAAATCATGTGATTAGAAAGAGTTGTTTTATCTAAGGAATGTTTTAATATTGTTCACATTTATCATTTCACAAACTTAATATGAATGTTCTCTTGTTTTGCAAGGAAATGAAGACGAAGAGTTTGGGGTCAAGGAGGAGTTATTGCAACTTCAAGGATACATGGATGAAGAAACTTAAGTGAAAGATGGAAGCGGAAATACAAAGTACAAGTGTACAAGACTTCAACAATGCAAATGCAACATGAAAATGACAAAGCAAAGGGGATGTGCAAGGATGATTAGAAGATCAAGGAAAAGCACAGAAACCTCAATTGATGATCAAAATGCAACAAATACATCTCAAAGAAATGAGAAAGGTCCAGATGCAAAGCAAGTTCAAAGACAAAGTGATGGCATCATGATCTATGTTTACAAGTTCAAGTGCAAATTCATGGAGAAAAATCAAGGTCAAGACATCAAGTCAAGAACTATTTCAAATACAAGCAATTTCAAGAACACCTCGATGAGAAGATTTCCAAGACAAGGAGGATGGGAAAGTGAAATTAAAACAAGATAAGCATGTTGAGTTGGCGCACTTTCATCTCCACCAACTAAGTTGTTCCAAGTGTACATGTGGATTGCATTTAATGTTTTACCACAATGAATTTTCTCATTGGGTGATCCTCAAGGGGATAAATATTCAAAAGCAATGTAATTTTCACATTGACCCATAGATTGATGCCTAATGGTAATTGGTTGGCATTTAATACTTCAATGTACTTTCCTTGACTTTCTCATTCAATGTAAGTGGTAGTTAGGGAAAACCCTAACTACGGGTGTGTTGGCATAATCTTGACCATTGATCTCAAATCAATTTGGGTCGTTCATTGTACTTGGAGCTTCTTTATAAGGGCTGCTCAAATCATACTCACACCCTTAGAAGATTGCACCCTCCTATGCGTAGTTGATTTGGCGAAGCAAGGACTATTTATTCTCACCACAACTTCAACATTGTCTTACATTAGTAGAGTTAGAATTAGAAGTAGCTTAGATCTCTAAATCCTCATCCATTTGCAATTTTTTTTCAAATCATTATTAGGATTAGTTTGAAGGGTTCAATTGCTAAATCTTTCACACTTAGGAAGTTGATAGATCCTCCACAAAGAAGCTAACATAAGTCCTCGTGGTTACTAGCAAATCACATCATATAAACTGAGTTGTGTCCAACAAGAAGTCGCAAGTACGTAGTGTAAACCTTGGGGTCACTTCACTTTATCACAAAATATCCTACACTGTTTAGCATTTGAAATTTCTATGTGCAAGAGAGGATTAGATATTTGGTGTTTCATCTCGGAATACTAAGTGTTTTATCTTGCATGTTGGAGTGGTCACAAAACTCACATCAACAAGTCTCCCCCTAGGATCTATAGAATGTCCTTAAGGGAGAATAAGTATTTCCAAAGTTCAATCCTTTCTTTATAATCATTAAGTGCATAGATTGAACAAAAGCCAATATCAGTGCCATTCACATCAACTATGATCCAAATTGCCCTGTTACATGGGGAGATGCCAGTCTCCTTGACTTTCCGAGCCCATTTATTTGCAAGAAGAATAGTAGTCTCACCTTTGCCTTTGGAGTGTGGTGGTAAAGTATGTGGCCTCTCTCCAAATGCATTTAAGATTGATGTCCAACATAAATTGTGTGGCTTTGACCTCTTGGAGGAAGGCAATGCCTTTACTTTTTACTGATTTAATCAATCTCTTGATAACATATTTTCTATCAGGGGATTCTATCCCCCCCCGTACATTCCACAAAATGCACTGTAAACCCATTGAGAACATCATTCAACTATGTCCATGGTCACCCTAAAACTATAAAAACATTTAGGTAGGGTGGTATCAATTTCCTTTCTCTTGGAGTTAGGACCTAGTGAATCTGTTATTCTATATTTCCTTTTATGCATTACAAGGTTACGAACCTCAGTGTCAGATTTGTTCTCCCTAGAGAGGGCAAGTCCTGGAAGGAGTCTCTCTAGCATTGGCATCCTTAGGTAGAATAGTTTCATACTCTTCTATAGTATTTAAAATCTTAAGAGGCTTTTGGGTAGGCTTAGCCGTGATAACAATGATAGAAACATCATGGTCATCCAGTATTGATCCTAAACTAGGAGGAATATCATAATCTAGTTAAGAATCAATATTGGTCGATATAGTAGAATCCACATTGTCATCCTTCAAAATGTGTAGGGGTGGGGACTCCAAGGTTTTAAGCCCACCATTTATGGCTTGATTAAGGAGGATTAGTTTTGAACAATGAGTAGGTTCATGCTGATCTTGGTCATTAACAAGGTTCACACCCTCCACATCATCAGTTAAGATACCAAACTCATTATGCAAACTAACCTCCTTATGACAGTTTTGGGTGGGGGGTCTAACAAAAGGTCCTTGACAATTCCCGTTTGCGTTCCTAATAGTCTCCAATTCTTTGACAATGGATTTAACCATAAATGGTACCTCTTTTTGGCTATCTTTGTCTACCTTGGCAAATTCCAAATTGGGTCCAGAGGATTTGACAAAAATAGAGTGATTTTTAAGCCAAAGAATTATCATTCTTGGTCAATAAAGTGTCTTCTTTTTGGTGAACCATATTCCTCCTAATGTCATCCATTATACAATTAGTTGAGCATTTATTTTCCATGACATGCCTCTCTTAGGCTTGAAAGGAAGGTTTATGGGCTGAGGTACAGAAGACAGGGGCCGGGGAGAAGGGATAGGAGAAGCAAGAGCCGAATTAGAGCCAAGGTGGGAAACCATTGGTTCAACAGGGGGAGATGAATTCGATGGTTGGGATTGAGGTGTTGAGGGATGGGTATTGGCAGCCATAGAAGGAGAAACAATATGATGAGCAACTGACACCAATTTAGGGGATGAATTCTCGGGAATCAATACCACAAAGGTGGGCTTGGGAGCCTTGTTAGCTGACTTAGGGTTTCTTTTCATGAGGATAAGCCAGTCCTTCCTTCGATGCCCTTCTTTGCGGCATAGGAAACAAGCATTTAATCCGCTCAACCGTTTCAACTCATAGATGTAATTATTTCCATTAATGGAGATTTCAATTCTTTTGGGCACTTTGACCCCTGGAGTGATTGAAACAATCACTCTCTCATCTAAATGTCAAGGGTTACCCTAGGGTTATCCATCTTGAGCATGCTGCCTATGGTGGCCTGAATCTGTGGAATAAACGACCACAAAATGGGGGGAACATTTTTATTAGTGAGCTAACAAGGGCTCGATAACGCAAGAATTTCATCATTAATAGCATCGAGCGTCCATTTTAGAGCCTTGAAAACACAACTGCGAATATTCCAAAATTATTTGCTGATAATAGTGTTTCTCATGTTAGAGTCTTTGAAAAATATAATGAATAGCCCTTTTTGAACAAGTTTGCTAAAGGAGATTTGAATCCCTAATTTATTAACCCAGACATTCTTAAACCAATTATCTAAGACTTTTTTTGCAGGAATCTTATTAATGTCAATCGCAGCAAGAAAAATAGCTACATCTTTCAACCTAGTTTCTTGCAAATAATTTCAAGCAGATCATTATTTGGAGATATGGGGAGAGTTTTGGGGCAGGAAGAAGGGCACCTAGCATCTCGGTGTCCATTGCAACAAACTCCACTAGAAACCCTATGGATGAACACTGCAAAAGCCAAACAATTACCTCTTTGTCGGCTAGGGCATCCTTGAAAGATTTTTGAGCAGGGTTAATCTCGGGCGGGTCGGTATCAGAATGATCGCTGAATTTGTCATTAAAACTCAGTAATTCATCCGCCATCAAAACCAAGTGCGGGCATAAGAATTAAATGTTGAGTATATATTGTAGCATGTATCCAGCGTGCAATGCAACCAGTCCAAAAGACTAGAAGCAAAAAAAACAAATAATGAAATTTATAAATGCAAGAAAAGGGGCAGGTTGAGGAGGCCACGTATGTGGCCTAACACCCTTGTATGATGTCGTCTGGCAGTCTCCACGGTGGACGCTTGCATGCTTGGTATGGGGTTGAGCAAGATGGACGGCTTCAAACCCTATCTGCCTCGTCCAAGTTGTAGACCTTAAAATTTCCTTTCTCTCACCTTTTTCCCTTCTTTTATCTTTGATTGAGCCCATGTTTGCTACTCTCCACAAATCATCTTGGATTGTAGAGCATATTGCACCTCCAACATCCTCTCTAGTAAAATAAAATAGCTAGCAATTTAGTCTCAACTGATTTAGGGGATTTTTTCTTTGAATAAAGATCAAATTACGGCAATGGAAGTGTGCTGGTTATACACAAACATGTGTATGTCGCTAGCTTTGGTCACCATTGTTTTCACCCAATCTATTTTGCCAGTGTCTTTCAAAGCAAGATTCAAAGCATGTACACAACATGGAGTCCAAAAATATGTTTTGTAAGCACTCTCAACCATGAAACTAACTTATAATACGAGATGAATCTATCACAGCTTGAACAGCATTAGAAGGTTCAACCTCCTTGAAGGCCGCCTTTAAAAGGCCAAACTTGTAATCAACATCCTTATGTTTCCCGTGGGAATCAATAGCTCTAAAGTATAACTATAACATGCGATAATAATATTAGTGAGTGGCCGATGTTGAATATAAGTCCACCCATCCCTAACAATGAAATAATCACTCCTGATTCATGCTTGTTTCATCTCATCCAATATGTTCGCATTTTAATATTGTTTGTTGAGAAGGGAGGTATGCAATTTGTGTTCTCCACGGGGAGCATAAGAGGGTCCAAGTACATTGCATCTCTCAACATACTTTGAAATAAGGGGACCTTGCCAAATGAAATTGGATGGCACATGCATAAAAAAACTTGGCAACTGAATTATATTCAGCTACTCTACCGCTGTATTTTTCTCACTTGTAGTAGAAGTGGCCTTCCTCTTCTATCTATTGTAATTCAGTCCATCTTATATATTGGAATCCTCATCAATAGATTTCAATAGGCTAGATGAATGCTTCTTAGTACTGCTAGTATATTTTCCCTCACTCTCTCCAACAAACTTTGCCATTTCAACCCATTTTTCCAATGTTGTGTCTTTACATTCTCGAACTCCATGTCCAGTCTACCCCCAAAAATGGTGTTCAACTCTAATATAGTTCCCATGATAATCAGTTTTGTAAATATGTCACCAACAAATGCTATCTGCTCCCTAAACTTTTACCCTTTTAGTGCTTAAATAGGTGGCAAATTCAGTAAGGGTTTTTTGGGTGGAAAGGGCCTTCTGCAAAGTTTTTAAGAGGAGATGAAGAGCATGCAAAACGGTCTTGTGGAGTCCTAATAGAACATGTTTTTGGAATTTCAGAAGAACACGAACCTCCAGCACTCCCTTCAACATTCATTCTGTTTATTATTCATTACCTATCTCATTCACATTTTCATCTCTGCTGTTAGTGCTCATTCTTTAGATCAAAGATATTTCGGAGGGAAAACTTTTTATCTGATACAGTGAACAACAAACTGAAACAAAATAAAATTGTAGTTTTATTCCCAGTTCTGGTTGAAGATTATATTTTGCATTTGCTCCAAATGAAGATTTAAATGTATCACCACTCAACATTTGTATGCAGGTGACATCTGCTGAATATGAATATTCTGCACTTCAGTTCTCTTTTCTCAAACATGTTCCGTGGAACTGGACACTGGACAGCTCCAGCCCCAGCCCCATGATGCCTCAAACAGCTACTGTTAAGGTTTTCCTGCTCCACTTCAAGAAGTGTCACAGTTGACGGTATCACTATATATAGGCATGTGGCTGTATGTATATGCAATATACTAATATAATGTCATATAGACATATACATGATATATTCTATTATTACTATAAGTATTATATATTTATCAGAGTGGAGCAGGTAAACATTAATAATAGTAGGTGTTTGAAGCATGAAGGGGCATGGAGCCAGGGCATTATTAATTTAAATTTAAAATAATAATTTTAAATTTACAAATCAAATACCTGATTAGTGACTGAAAATACTGATATTGGTTACAATATGTTAATATCTTATGTTACCGAATGACTGAATCACTGATAGAAGTGGTGACCAGGCAAATGCATGAATTTGGAGGCTGGAACCAGTCAATAATAACTGCATGAATCCAATTCTGCACTCTGTTTAAAGCCTCAAACGCTTTTTAACAGCAGCAGTGGTGCAGCAAAATGTTTGAAAATTTACACAAATGTTATTCTGAATGGACTTAGGTCAAATAAGGGGTGTGGGAGGGTTTGTGTGGATCCCACGCCCCTTTTAAAAGCAATTATATTTAACGAGGTGTCATATTTTTTAAAAAGCATTGTGAAGCGTCATTTTGACATCAGGTCAAGGGATGTAGCCCCTGCCTTGGGATTGCCAAACATCCCATAGACGTTTCCTAGTTTTTTCTGCCATTTCTGAATTTTTTCTGGTTTGTAAATTTGATGATCCCCGCAATGCTGATGGGGACAGGGATGCGGATTTAAGGGTCAGTGACGTGTCAATGTGGAACATAGGAAGAATCAGCTCCGGAAACCCTCTTGAAAGCTCAAAAAATGCCTTCCAACACAAACCAGTCAAAATATCAAAAAATAAGCCCAAGGATTAGTAGCATGGTCACTATCTTGGACAAGAGAGGAATTATCCCTGTATGATTTTTTTTCATCTTGTCTTCTATGGATTCTTTGTTTTATCATCAGAGTATGGTTGGATTTTGTCTTGAATGTGTCTGATACATTTTGCATTTAATCCTATTGTATCTGCTCACAGATATGGCTTAGATACATATGTGTGCTACTTCTTGGAAGTATTGAATTCTAAATACCTGGAATAGGGGTAAAAGTATCAAGTGGCACATAATATGAGCCATATAACTTTATTTTATTAAAGCACTGTTTGTTTGTATTCCAGCAATACTTGATCAATTGAATCCCTTCGCATCCGGGAAGAATTGGAAAACTGCTCGGATAAGTGAGCAGGAAATCAGTTTTAGTTGCCATTGCTTGATGGTAATAAAATTGATGCTTTCAGAAATATTCAATTGTTAAAAATACTTTACTCATTATTGAGGCATCAAGGAGCTTTCTTTTTGTTGAGTTGCTAAATTCCATTGTTTGTTTACAGCATCAGATACTGTATTCTTTGATGATTATGTTGCAGAATATATTGGGTACACTATATAACTGTACCTATGCCAATCAGATTACATGCTTCCATTGCCCCAACTTCTCAGATTTACCTTGGTTATCCCTTGTTTTGCCATGCGGGGTCAATCAAGTTCTTGCCAGACATTTAGACTATTTCGATTACGATATATCCAACAATCTATTTGCTTATTGTACCATTATGTCAATTCGAAAATGTTCTTGACAGTTGTAGGTCTTCAGGAGACCTGCAGCCCTTCTTTCCTGGAGAATTGTCTATCTAGCTGGTTTGTTTGCTAGGAGCTGGAGCAATGGGACAGCTTTTTTTTTGTTAGGGAGTGTTTCTTGTATACATACATCACTTTGACCATAAAAAATATAGAAACCTTTACCCAGTAAGCAGGCAGGTAAAGAGCAGAATCAGGCAGATCTCAATTCTGGCTCTATCAGTGTGTATGATGATCTAAACTTAACAATAAAGAAAGCAGTGCATAGACATTTCACTCCTCTTTCATTAACCAATTTGATGCAATCTTTATTTGAAACAAGAAGATTGCTAACCAGGTCTCACATTTGTTGCTGAAATAAAACTACCTAGCTAGCTGTTGTTAAAGCTAATTTAATAATTTCTCCTTTATGGTATTTTTTGCTGCTATAACTATTCCTTAACTGCATACTTGGGGATGTAGAGATGAGGGTACATCATTTATGATTTTGTCCATCCCTTTTGATAGTTTTAGGTTTGGGCAACTTGATATGGCATCTTCTGGCAGGAACATTATCTCATTACTGATGCAGCATCCATTTAAATAGGATGGGTTAAACATATCCATTTGCTCATCTGGAGCACAGTAAATTTTCGGTAAATCGTCTCATTATTTTCTGATAAGATTTTTGGAGACCTGTACTTCGTCTATGGTGAAGAGAGTAAGAAAAGGATTTGAAGTTGGCTAGGTAGCTAATAGGGTCTTCATTGAGATGAGCTGATTATTCTATATGAGGGATGGATACACTCTTGATTGATGGCTTGCACTTCTTTCCCAATGAATCTACCATATAAGTAAATCTCAACTTTTTATATGGCCTTAATTTGCAAGTTAATCATTCATAAGCAAATTTTTAGATATTTTTTTTATCATTTTAATTTTTTTTTCATGGTGAGCAACAGTTGTTCTCTCCAAGTTTAACATATGGGTGAAGTTGTAAACTGATTTCATGCATTATTAGTGAACAAATCTAAGGTACAAATTAATCATAATTTGTTTAGTGGCTGTCATTTGCATATTATTAATCGTTTATAAGCAGATTTTTGGATAATTTATTGGCATTTGATACATTGCAAACAACAATTATTCTCTATATGGTAAAGTTTTAGACTAGTTTATGCATCATTTAGTGAACATATATCTGGATGTTTAGCTGGTGATCTACAAGCTATGCTGGAGGCCTCCGTTCATTTCTACTTTCGATCTTGAATAATAATTAATTTGCACATTGGTAAGGTTTTATGTGGTCATATTTGGGAGGGAACCTTGACTTATGTGGTACAGACAAAAAGAATGAAAATAAGGAAGTAGCTGTGAATGATTTTCTTCCATCTGAAGATGCAGAAAAAGCCATTAAGTACTCCATGTTAGTTTATTCTCCTATGGCTTTGCCTTTCTTTCCTTTTATTATCATGCTTGTCCTCCCATGAATTTACCTGAATATTTTGGCTTTAAAATGTAGTCGTGTTATTGACTGTAGTTTTCTGATGTATTTTTGCGCAGGGACCTTTATGCGTCTTATGTTGTGGAAAACTTGCGCCACTAGTGAAAATATATTCAACTCTTTTGGATTTAGTCAACAACAGTGATTTTTTATTGTCTAAATATAAAACATAGGAATGACACTAAAACCTGGACCTACTGATCCTTCATGAAGGACCTTGTATTACATCCTCATCATACATTATAAAGTGATTGAGAGTTTGTATTGTGTTAACAGCAACTGAATTGAACAACAGTGTTGAAATGTAGCTCTTTAAATGTGTGTGCAACAGTAAATATTTAACTTGGCTGAAGTTCTACATTCTCAAAGTTCTATTTTAAAATTGATGTTTACAGTTAAAATAAAACTGGTCTTTAAGGAGGGCAATCTTCTGTGTTTTGCAGAGTAATGATTACCACTTGGTTGATGTGGCAGAGTAAAGGAATTCTTTGTTTTGATTTTCATTATTTTGATAGGTAAATAAAATAAACAAGAAACAATATTCCAGCTGTAGATCGTAGAAATAATCCATTCACTTATGAGAGATCATCAGTACTTAACCTCCAAACAAGTTGTTTTGAGAATATTGGTACAGAAGTTCTCATTAACCGTACAGGAAATAGAGACTGATAATATGTTACTGAAGAGTTATACATTCAGTTCTTCTCACTACTGCAAAGTGCAAACCATAAAGCCACTATCAGGCTAGATACAACAAACAAAATGTGAAAGCAGCCATATATACAAAGAACAAAAGAGAGAATTCAAAATTCTCAATTCCTTCGATAAACTGGGATTTGAAACTGAGATGCGTGGGATGCTACTGAAACCCATTCCTGTTCGGCCCTACACCTGGGGGCATAATTAATTATACATATAATATATTTATTTATCATATTGGTATATCTCAGCATCGTCAGACAGATGTATTTAAGATATTTGTACGATTAAATTGCAGGATTTGAAGCGTTTCTGTGAGTCACTTTTGGGGTTTTAAAGTACCAGTCCATTTTAACATATCATTTTCTTTGAATGAGGGCCATTGAATTATCTGTTAATGTCTGTTAAGTTTTAGGATGGCTGCAAATGTAATAGCACTTTATTTTGTATGTGTTTTCCAAATGCAACAATCTCTCTTTCATTTATATTAGGAATGAGGCTAGGAGAGACATGTCCCTTCATGGGACATGTCTATTCATTATTATT
>MU224275.1:3436947-3484563 GCA_018584345.1 Thuja plicata
GGTTTATAAATACATCTGCCGGTTATTCGAGTTTATCTACTGGTTCTTTGCATGTTATTGTTTATTATAAATCTGCATCAGTTTTATCAGTCGGAATCAGTAAATGGCCGGTTAGGGTCATTACAGTTTTTCACACCTCACTTTTGGAATCACTGGTAGTACACCCGGCTGTTTTACGATCCTAGAGTTAATTTTCCATGTAAAAAAAATGATGCACTTGGTGTGCTCACAATCTTGGGTCTACATAAATCCATAATATTACGTGGTTCAATCTTGAGTTCAATCTTGAGTGGCTTTGCTTTGACCTAGGTAACATATGTATGACATCCAATATGCACATCCAGTCTATTAGAATGTACACTATTGGAACCTAACCTAATTCACTATGATGTCTTATTAATATTTTATGTTTTAGGAGGGTGATGTTTACAAAGACCTTTGTGGAGATTACCAAATTGTTAGGGTCCCTTTGGACAGCTAGCTTTGTGATTTTGAGTGATGATCGAAGATAAAATATAGAAGTGTGTATATGGCATATAAATATTAAGATGCGATGATTTGCTCCTTGTAATTCTTTTGATTCCATAATGTTCTTGCTGATAAATTAAATGTCCAAAGGAATGTATTGAAATACCAAAACATAACTCTGAGTTGCATGGATGTGTACCATGTTGTCTTAGAATGACTACTATAAATGGATAGAAAAATGAGAACTTGAATTCTAAAATTTAAATTTGGGGTCAATCCCAAGGCTTTTGAAATTGATCTCAAGGTACTCAAGATTGACCTAGAATAGAGAAACGTGAATCTCAATATCATGAACAAGAGTATAGAGATGTAAATTGATAATGTGGTGAATGTATGGAAACAGGTACAGATAGGGATGCGATAAGGTAAATTCTATTGAACCAAACTTAACACAAGATTGTGTCTTGTGTCAATATGTAATGGTATAAATTCATTTTATCTAAATGGGCCCAAAACTAAACACCGATTGATGTGAATATATGGATTTTATCATTACAATACAATAGTAATGTATTTGTCGACAATGTTTCAAACTATTTTATCAGATTTTCACAGTCCGTTAGATCATCTCTTAGTTGCTTTTGAATCTGATTGTGTACATTTTTAGTATCAAATCTAGAAGCGACTAAGAGATAATGTTTCAAACTACCTAATTTTGACACTTGAGAATTACAGGGCCCCACCAATGTCTTGAATGCTACTTTGTATCCACTGAAAATATGAAAAAGCATTCAATGTCACTGTACTTGCAGGGTTAATGGACATCACTCATAATAATAATTTTTTTGTATCATTCATCACTTCATCTTGTTATCTGATATTATGGGATCATGAGTTTATACTAATGTTTTTTAAGCTGAGAGTCAAGAACTTGAGGATTTTCATTTCGTCAAAATTAAACTCACTTCTTACATCATACCTCCCCAAATTTAAACCTCAAGTCATAATGAAAATTCAATAGAATTCCCTACATAACAAGATTCCTGTTAAATGCATAACATCTGACAACTTCTAGAAATGTACAGACAGCGTTATTTATGAACATAAGTAATTTATCTGTTGCAAAAGACAAATGAATTTTTTGTATAAATATACTCCAGGACAATACGGAAGTCTTACAAGATTATTGTTTAATGCATTCTGGAAAAAACATTATCTTTGAAGATTACATGTCCATGCAAAAAATCTGTCTATGTCATGCAAAACCAAAACAATGGCCCTTCCATTTTAATCCAATTTTTTGTCACTGTCATGTTGCCCAGTAACTCCTTGACAGTAAAATTTTTTGTTCAGGTAAACGTCCTGCAAGATTTAAGAGATGGTTTATGAATTGGAAGCCATCAAAGCTGTGACGCCCTCCTTTCTCCGTGCTGTAATCCATGCCTATTTTGACTGTTGTCAAGACTTGAGCGCTTTTCAAAACACAAGATATCAACTCCATATAACCTTCACAGTATCTCGTTTGTCTATTAATATTGAGAATAAATGTGCGCAAATTTTCAAGCGGTAGATCCACACCTGCCAGTTTCTGCATGTAAAGACCAGTTAAATTATGTCAAGTTATTACAGGGTGAACAACAAAGTAGTTCTTATGCTATTATCTATTCTCTAAATCTAATCTACATAATTAGAATAGGTATTTTATTTTATGGAGAGCTTTTATACAAACTCAGATTTGTTTTGTTATCGGATATGTGAATGGGAACAATAAGTTGAATGGATATTTTTCAGTTTCTATTATCCATTCTCTAAACTTGGTGCACATAAATGTAATAGATTTTTGTTCACGTCTTAAATAAACCTAGATTTGTTTAGCTATCTGATATGGAAGCGCAAGCTATAGGCTGAATAGATAATTTTTAGTTCTTTGTTCTCAGCAGAAAAAATATTAGCTATTATCCATTCCCTAAACTTGATGCAGATAATTAGAATGGAATTTTTTTATGGAGAGTATTTATACAACCCAGATTCATTGAGCTATATGATATGGGAGCATGAGCTAAGGCTGAATGGATATTTTTTAGTTCTCAGTAGAAAAAGTATCAGCTATTATCCATTATCTAAAATTAATGTACATAATTAGAATAAACTTTTTTTTAGTGCGATCTATTGACTAAATGGATATTTTTCAGTTCTTGGTTCTCAGTGGAAAAATATTAGATATTATTCTTTCTCTAACTCAATGAACATAATTAGAATGGATATTTTTTGTGGAGAGTTTTTATACAAACCCAGAGTCGTTGAGTTATCTGATATGGGATAGCAAGCCAAAGATTGAATCACTTTTCTATTCTTGGTTCTCAGTGGATAAAATATTAACATAAATTTATTCTTTGTGGGAGGGCTGTAACAACACATACTAAGCTTTGACTTATTTAAGGGGCTCGTCTAAAATTACACTGGCTTCTTCAATAAGACCCACCGGTTAGTGTGATTTCAGATGGGCTACCTAGCCACCTAGACAAGTCAAAAGTTAGAACATCATTTAAGCCAAACTTATTAACATATCTAATAACAAAACAAACTTGTGAATGATATAAAAATTCTCCATACAAAAATTAAAATAAAATCCTAAATTAATTCAATTTTGATTTCAAATAAGTTGGAATGAATGATGCAGAGTAAATTACTCTCCTCTGGAAAATACCTGTTAAACCTGGAAACATTTGAATTGGAAGTGTTAATGCAGAACTCTTCTAGGCGAGAGAAACATCGTAAAATGTTGGCATACTGGGGATTCATGTTACTGCAGTTGGAACACGTGATTTTCCTCAATGATCTCAGAGCCGTAAAATGTTGAAGAAGTAGAAAGTCGGCTTCCAAATGTACACATGCCGGTAACCATACCCTCAATCCTCTCAAGCCACAGTGAGATATAACTGAAATGTTTTCTAATCTCGGGCAGTCTGCAACCAGTGTAGAGCTTTAGTGCTTTTCTATAAGGGAAAAAGACTTGAGACCAGAGGAAATGATTGTCCAGTTTAAAGGTGATTTGCAACGGAATATAGTCAAACTTTCAAGAAGGCAACATAACCGTAAAAGCTCCTCAAATACTTCCCAACTTAAATCAACGTCTTCAAGATGACAATTCACCAGTTGAGAGAAGGCATGAAAAGAGGCAGGTACCTTTGTAATCCTAAATTTTATCAGAGACAGTGACTTAAGTGTCTCACATGCAAAGAGAGATAAAGGAACGTCGACTAAAAAGTAACCACTTTCAAAATATATATGCTTCTTTAGAAGAAAGACACAGAGTCCAGTGGTGAATAGCATTTTTACAAATGTCACAGTTGGAGAGTTCAAAAACTTCCACATCAACACACTGGAGAGCAATGATATTGGTAACAATGTTTAGAGCCTTGTTGAGTCGGTGCAATTCAAGAGCACCAACATAATAAAAAAACTTGTTAGAAAACATAAGTTGGCCTAAACGGGTCCAAGCTCTACGCCATTTTCGACATACTAGAGAAAAACGAACCGCTTCTTTCAGAGGAAGTTTTGTTAAAATTTGACAAGACAGCAGCTCCTCTGGTATATCCACGAAAGGGTATTTTTTAGTCATGACGTTGAATTGCAGCATCCAATATGTCCTTTAACTGCATTGAAAAACTTGAAATGTGCAGAATAACAATTTATATATATGACTGGAAAACCAAATGCTTTCTTTGGGAGCTCATCAATGAAAATCTGAACCCAAAATATAGCACAAATTACTATTTGATCTTAGTGTCCTGCGTTCATATATTTTTCATATCCTGGGAAATTTAAAATCAAATAAGTGACAGCCTTAAAATAATAATTAGCTTCAATTTTTTCTTTTTGGACGATTTTATATCATTCAATAAATTGTTGGATTGGAAGATATATTTGATCTTTAACTCATCTCATTTATTTAACATATCCAGAAAAAAATAGAATGAAATAAATTGAGAACTGCAAAATAATAACTAATCTTAAATGGAATTGTTAAGAGTCAAGGATTCACCTGTATGCATTCCATTAAAATAACAATGAACATACTTAGTATGCTCCTGGTCTTCAATTTTAGTGGAAAATATTTAATCAACTGAACTATAACTCTTTTAATTAGGTAAAATTCTAAAAATGGATCATATAATCTATCAATCGAATTTATGTATTGATCTTAGTTTATTCATCCTATCTTGAAAAATTTAAAATAAAATAGATTGATTGTCTCAAAATAATAATAATTAATGGAAGATTTTATATCATCCTCAAATAGTTAAAGAGTCAAAGATTCGAGTATCCACTCTTTTAAAGTCACACTGAAAACATTATTCAGTATCCTCACTCCATCCCTTATATCATATCTCCATAGATTTGAATCTCAATGAATGAATAATCTTATGTCATACCATGTAAATTTGAAAATTTGAACCTTAATAGATAGACAATCTTATAATACCTGATTAGTTAAAATTTTAATAAAAAGACGATGGAAAAAGATGCTATCACCCTTACTATTTATACTCAATCAATTGAACTCAACCATTTGAATAAGGCGAGGTCCTACAAATCGATTTTATTGTCTGTAAATGGCATTTAGGTAGTAGAGTCACGCCAGTTTTTCAGACCCAGAAAGCTCGACATCTCCGCTTAGGACGATTCTATCAAATCTGGTGGTATCTATCAAAACGCTTACTCTGTCATCGATGATACGCCCGTGATTTTTGCCATTCCACTTTCTGCAAACAGACCATCCTGGTGATTAATGAATTCATTACTGAGAAAGGAAGAGTAAATAATGAGAAACCATGGCTTTACTTTTCCTTCTCACCATGGCCCTGCTCAATCTTATTCCCATTTGAGCCTTCCACGGAATACCAGTATCGTTTTATTCCATTAAAGCCTTTGCATCTGTGATTTGCACATATGGAAAAACAATATAATAAAAAAATAAAAAAAGAGATCTAGCGAAAAAAAGGGGAAAAAAGAGAGCTTAGGACCTCCATTTAGGACGATTCTATCGAATCCTATCTTTCCAATCTTTTCAGAAACTCTGAGGCATCTTGAATGACACGCTCGTGATTTTTGATATTCAACATCCCGTGAACACATCCGTCACAGTGGTACTGGTTAGTGAATCCATTAAATGATAAAAGAAAGAGTAAATAAATTTTAATGAAAATGAGCCACCATTAATGGTGAAGGAAATCTAGTAGGTATATCTGAGATTTAATACTATCAAATTTTCACAATCTATGTTGATTTGCTTGAATCACTTTTGGATTTGATTTTGTAATTTTTTTTTATTATCAACCTTTCAAATTACATTCTAATGAATAAGTTCAAAGGAGAAATAAATAAGGGAGTGTGATTTACAACGTTGATGATAAAAAATCTTACTCAATCGAATCCATTAGTTATTCAAACAAAACATTCACTAACAAATGAAAACTATTAACTCAACATAAAAAATACAATTCATGTAAAATTTGAAAGTTTTTATATTAATTTAGATAGATTGAGATCTCTTTGGTTGATCTTTTGTGGCTTATTTTTAACCATTTAACTTTACTAACAAACTTGAAATCATTGACGCAAACAAGAAAATATATATTTAATTTGATCCATATAAAATATGTTATGATATATTGAGACATTGAATTTTTTCAATTTAATATTTAATATATTAAAGTTGAGTGATGAGAAAATTAAATGCCTCAATATAGCTCAATGTATTTTATATAGATTAATTTTAAGATATATGTGCTAGTAGTAGTCCTCCACACATATAAGACATTAAATGTATGATACTATCAAATACTAATCCTGATTGAACCCTCATCTTAACCCTAACCCTAGTTAAACTCTAACCTAAACATATTTGAACAATTACTGTTATTGAACCCTAATTGTGCCATATTCATAATTAAATACTTGCATTTATTAAACTCTAACCCTAATTCTAATTAAACCCTAAACCTATTTGAATTCTCACCCTAACCCCAACACTAATTAAGCTCTATATCTAACCCTATTTCTAAAATTATGATTAGGGTTGTAATTAGGAATAGGGTTAGGGTTAGGATTAGACTTCAAATTTTATATAGGGTTAATTTTACAATTAGGGTTGGGTTTGGGTGAGAGATAGATTAAGGTTAGAGTTAGGGTTATGGTTTGGGTTAGGATTAGGGCTAATGTTATAGCTGGAGAGTAGAAATTAGTTTCAGGATAGAGTTAGGATCAAGACAATGGTCATTGATAGAATTACACTTAAGGTTAGGATAAGTATTTGGGTTGGGATTAGGGTGATAGTTATGCCTAGAGATAGAATTTGTTTCAATAGTAGTGTCAAGGTTAGGTTAGGGCTAGGGTTAGAGATAGGGTTATAGTTAAAGTTTGGGTTAGCTTTATAGTGTTTGTTAGATTTAGGGTTTAGGGTCAATTTTATGATTAGGGATAGGGTTGCAGTTAGGTTTAGGGTTAATGTTACATTTTGAGATACAATTTGATTTAGAGGTATAGTTAGGGTTAGACTTAGGCTTTGATTATATATAGGGATAGTTTTACAACTAGGGTTAGGGTTTGGGTTATAGAGTTAAGGTTATGGTTTGTGTTAGGATTAGGGTTAATGCTACAATTATATATAGAATTTAATTTAGGGGTAGAGTTAGGGTTAGGGTTAGAATTATGGTTTGAGTTAGGGTAAGGGTTACATATTGAACTATAGTTAGGGTTAGGGTAAGTGTTTGGATTAGGATTAGTGTTAAGTTATGTTTAGATATAGAATTAGTATCAGTGGTAGTGTTAGAGTTAGGTTAGAGCTAGGGGTAATGTTACAAATATGGATAGATTAAGGTTAGCTTTATGATTAGGGTTTAAGGTTTAGGGTTTAGGGTTTTAGTTAGATATTTTGTAATTAAGATTAGGGTTACAATTAGGTTTAGGGTTTCAGTTAGGTTTATGGTTAATGTTACAATAAGAGATAGAATTTGATTTAGGGTTAGAGTTAAGTTTAGGGTTAGAGATAGAATTATGTTTAGGATTAGGGTTATAGTCAAATATAAAATTAGGGCAAGGGTTTAAATTACAATGTAGGTTAGTTTTATTATTAGGATTAGGGTTTCAGTTAGAGATAGATTCAAGGTTTGGGTTAGGATTAGGTTTAGTGTTAAATTTTGAGATAAAGTTTTCTTTAGGCCTGAAGATAGGGTTAGGTTTAGAATTATGCTTAGGGCCAGTGTTAGTATTATGATAGAATTATGTTTAAAGACAGAATTAGTGTTATGATCAACACTATGTTAGGTTTAGGTTTAGAAATGAGGCTGAGGTTATGTGTGAGATAAATTAGAGTTAGGGTTAATATTATAATCAATGTTATGATTAGGGATAGATTAAGAGGTAGAAGAAATAGATTGTTGGAATGTGAAGTCATCACATGGACTCTCAACTAGACATGATTGAGTCATCATGGATTCTCATCTAGTTGTGGTTGATTCACCATGACCCTCCTCTAGTGTGTCGCTAGGCACTTGCTATTAGGTTAAGTTGAAATTTTTTGAGACTTATTATAAATAGCAAGTTTATTGTGATGACTTACTATAAATAGAAAGTTTTTTGACATGTGTTAAACATATAGTTGTGCGAGTCATACTTACTAAATGTAGTAAGTTGTCTTCAATTAGGACTATGCAACTCAGTTGTTATATGCAATTTGAAGCCATGTTTTCATGTACATTTTGAAGATTGTTGAAACTTTGAAAATTCTTGAGAATTAAGAGGAAATATATTTTTTCGTGGTTTTTTCCTAGTAGAATTTTACCAGTTTTTCCACATAAATCTGAGTGTTATGTGTTTTTGTTCTTCTTTGTAATTTTCAGCACTTTTAATTTTCATTACATAGTTAGGGTTAGATTAGTGATAAAATTTGCATCATGAATAGGGTTTAGATTTTAGATAGAAGAAGGGTTAGGATTAGGGTTGAATCAAGATTAGAGTTTGAGTTAGCTTTATCCAATAACCCAAACCTAAATCTAAACCCTATTTTTTTGAAACCTAACTGAATACTTACGCTAATTCTAATTATATACCTAATTCAAATTAATAAACCCTAACACTAAGTAAGTTATCATCCTAACTATAACTCTAGCAAAGCTCTAACACTAGTGTCAAATAAACCATAATCCTAATTGAACATTATTTCAAGTAAAAAAAAATTGAACCTAATCGTAATCTTAATTCTTATCCTAATTGGATTCTAACCCTAATTAAACACTAATACTAACCCTAATGAACTATAACTCTAGTATAATTTGAACACTTTAGAAATCAAAATCTAACCTTATTTGGACCCTAATTCTAGGCGAACACTTTAGAAATCAAAATCTAACCTTATTTGAACTCTAACTATAACATTATAACTAAATACTCACTTTTATTGAAATTTAACTCTAATTCTAATCAAACCCTATCCCTAATTAAATCCTCACCTTAATTTTAAGTGTAATTAAAATCCAACTATGACTACAATTAAACCCTAACCCTAATCTTAAAATTATAGTAAGGATTAGGATTAGAAATAGGGTTAGGGTTAAATATAATACTAGGGTTATGGTTCCAAGGTTTAAGTTATAGTCAGAGTTAGAGTTAGGGTTAGGGTTATGGTTAAGGTTTAGGCTAGGAATAAGGTTGGGGTTCTTCATACATATAAACTAAGGTTAGACTTAAGATTTGAGTCTGGGTAAAAATTATAGTAAGGGTTAGGGTTATGACTAAGTTTTAGGTTAGGAATAAGGTTGAGGTTATTCATATAGATCAATTAAGGTTAGGCTTAAGATTTGAATCCAAGTAAAGGTTATAATTAGGGTTTATAGTTAATTTTATGAGAGGCATAAGGTTTAGGGTTATTTTTATGGTTAAGGTTTAATGTTTGAGTTGGATTTATGATTAGGATTTAGGGTTTATAGTTAGGGTTATGGTTTAGGGTTATGATTAGGGTTAAGGTTAGGGATAGGTTAAGAGTTAGAATTTGTGTTAGTGTAGGGTTATAGCTTAGATAAAGGGTGCCAGCAAGAAGTTGAGTTCACTTTTTGGGCAAAAAGTGGAAGTGTTTTCCCTGTTTTCAAAATTTCTGTCAGTTGATGTCAAAATTTGAGGCACTTAAAGATTGAATCTCAAAAAAATCCACTAATAGAAAATGTAGTGCTCGAAGTCTAGTTTTCAAATATGTAATTTTTTTGAATACCCACATGGAAGAAAATATATTTTAGTAGGCATTTTTAAAAACCCTTTTTTCAAAATGCCTGTTTCAGGACCATACCGCACACGTGTATGACCACCCTATTTTGAAGTAAATAAATAAATTTTTGTAAATCCTTTTGGGGAAAGGTACCTAAAACATCAAAGATTGATGATAATATTTTTGCTTTTTTTTGTGGATTTTTTAAAATTATTTTTTAATTGACTATAAAGTACATTTTTGAAACCTCTGGTGTACGACCACCATAATTTGATGAAAATTTCACTTTTTTTTTTTGAAATTTGAAGGAAATTCTATGTAGATTGATGTCATATTATTCATTTTTCCAAAAACATAAAATCAAAATTTATTAAAATTTTAGTTAACCTTACTATTTCAACTTTAGGTATCACTTTGGCATAATAAATATTGTAAAAAAACTAAAATTATTCATATCACTATGAAATTTATATTTTTATAATTTGTACAATATGAACTGAAATGGGTTTTCTTTTCGTCAAAAAATTCATTTGGGAAGACCTAAAAAATTATGACAAAACACAAATTTTATGTATTAATGCCTTTGCCATAATTTTGCAAAGCCAAGCACAGGCTTGGTGGGACCAAGCCTGTGCCGAACCAAAAACTAGGGTGGAGGTACGGTTCTCACTCTCGATTTTAAGAAACAGGTACCTATTTTTTGAAATTCAAAAAATGGGTGCCCGTTTCTATGTGGACTGTTGAAATAGAAACAAACACTTGTTTAATAAATGAGCACCCGTAATTTATATTTAAATAACGGGTGCCCATTTCTGAAAGAGCTGTTGGAGAAAAAAATAGACTGTGGGTCTGATCTCAATGATTGACGATTATTCAATCATTTATATGACATATCCATGCAACATAAAGAATATTTTGAACCTACATTCTCTTTTTTGTCTTGTTCTAGATCTGATAAGAAGGGATTAATTTGAATTCAAATTTTGGTGCAAACATGGGATCAAAGCAATGCAGAAAGAGGCAAAGAAAGGTTCTGACAGCTGAAGAGGTTGCAACAAATAGAGAGGAGACAAAATGACAATGAGAAAGAAGAGCAAGAATTCAAAAACTGAAAAATTCTGGAGCATCGAGTTCAACAATCATTTCAGAAGAGGAGAAGAATGAGGACACCATGATGGATGTAGAGGTTGAAGAAGAAAATACAATAGGAGAAAATTCAGGTGCATTTTCTAATCAAGGGTTGGATACATGCATGTCTTCACAACCAAATGAAACTTAATTTGATAAAGAACTTGATCTTTTTGTATTAGCGGGTTACTCTTTAAATTGTTTAGATTTTCTTCCTGAAAATAGAGTAACGAAGTATATTGCACATCAAAAACCACAAATTAGTAATGTTAATAATAATGATAAAGGAATTGAATGTCAAACCCCAATTGAAAGTGAAATTCAAACCCCAATTAAAATCGACAATCAAACGATAATTGAGATCAACAATGTGGATGTAGACATAGAAACACCAATTGAGAAAGAAACCCCTTTGAATGATAATGAAATGAATGGAAAATTTAAAATTAAAAGTGATGTGCTAGACAATCTACGTGGTTTGGTTTCATGGAGACAAATTAGGACACACGCGAGTAAATTGGTTTTATAATAAGAAATTTGGATTTCAATGTCAATTAATGTTACAACTAATTAAAATGACTAAACTGAGAAAAGTGATGAAGAGGTTAGGCATTTATGTGAAATCCAAGAAGAAGGATGAGTCTCTAAAACAAGTTGTATCAAATGTTGCTAGTGCCTTTGACACATCAGAAAGAAAATTTGTTCTAAAGATAGGAATGCGACACAACAAGCAATAACAACAACTTTATTAAACAAAACTACTTGTGATAAAAGAATGATGCCAAACATAAGTGGATATCTTAATATTTATCGTAAAAATTTATCAAGAGCTGTAAAGAGAAGAGTTAACTTTGAAAGTGACCCAACAAACCATTTGTGGAGCTTTAGTGGCAGACTCCTGAGGTCCGACATGAAACTTACTGGTGAAGTCAAAACTTTGATTGAAATTTTTTAGCATGATAATACAAGAGTATCACCTAATGCCAAAGATGTTCTTAAAGTAAGAGTCAACTCAAAAATTCATGATCCACATCCAAAACATCTTTTGGATATGACTCAAACTGAATTGTATAATTTATTTTTGGATGTTAAGGTGTTAACTATTAGTATTAGTCAAAGATCTTTTGAAAAATGTAAACCATGGTATTTAAGGATTAACAAGGAAAGAGTAACATGTTGTTGCAAAACTCATGTTCAATTTCATTAACATTATGATGTATTTCAATCTATACGTTCTACCATGCATACTAATGAAATATTACAGGAATGTGGTATAAATATACCATCTCAAACTGTAAAAGAGTTTAAATATCAGGTTTTCTTTGTAACCCACCTAATGAGATTTCTTTTTTCTTTTGAATTCATGTGTTTCTGGTGTATGTGATGTATGTGGCAATCTTGAATTTTTAGATGAATGTTTGCATGAAAATATTTTAATTGATTTTGGTTAGCAATTAGTTTATGTAAAAAGATTTAAAACTATTAAGTATCCATTGAAGGGCGAAAATGTTGGAAAACAGTGTGATCTAATTATTGAAAAAGTTAGTGTTCATGCATTTATGAATGAATTCAAGAATAAGGTTGTACCTAAATATGTGAAACACTCTCAAAATGCTAGATGGCTTGATGGACAGTTTCACATATGCAAGAATACATTTCCAATTGATAGTATACTTTCAGTTGTTGAATTTGCAGAGAACTACACACTTTCACCACAAGATGAGATCCAATCACAATATTATAATTCAGTGCAGGTAACAATGTTTGTTCATATTGTTTATATGCATGCACTGATAGTACATAAGAGGATAGAAGAATTTTGAGAGAGTATCATTTCTATATGAGTGATAATAAATTGCACTCATCAGAATTTGTCCAGTATTTCTTTAAGACCTTTTATGAGAATTTAAGGGAGAGAGAAATTCATATAACACAACATCTAATATGGTCAGATAATTGCACAGGGCAATTCAAGAATGCTAGAATATTTTATTGGTTGAGTGTGACACATAATAAAATTAATATCCAACATATTTGGAGTTGTTTTGAGGCTGGACATGGTAAAGGAGAGCACGACGGTGCCAATGCATGTGTTAAGAGAGCCCTATGTAGAGAGTAACTCAAATTTGAGGAAAAGGACAAATTTAAAGATGTGCGTGCAATTGTTGAGTGGTGTAAAATAAGTTTGTCTACAGGACCAAGTTAGAACTCTACAATCAGACATTTCTTTTGGCTAGTTGAAGAGGAAAACATCCTTTCAAGATATGACTGTGATACAATCAGCGGGTGTGCTAAATGACATTCATTTATGAGTTCTAATTCTAACACTTGGACTATATGGATTAGGGAACTTGTATGTTTTTGTCAATTTTGTGTTGTAGGTGAATGGGAAGAATGCAAGAATATGGAATGGGTTGAAGAATGGCAACAAAAATCCTTAACACCTAGTGAGCCACAAGATCAAGATGATATAAGAAATGAAGACCTAAATAATGTGTTTGCATCAGAAGATTATGATCGTGTTTCAAACCTCATACAACCTAGTAATTTAATTCAATTTCTTGTAAAACTTTAAACTATTTTATTTATGTATGCCATATGATTTATGATTGTATTTGAAATAAATATCTAAGAATTTTTATTTGTACATGTACTTAATTTTGTTTTCCAGGACATGTGTATGTTGTTGTTGCACTCGAGGATAATGAAGAGCAGACTAATTATTGGCTAGCTCGATGTGTAGAACCTAAGAAAAAGTTGATATGCCATGAAATAGATGATGATGGTTTTCAATATCCAATTGGGTTTGTTGTGGTTGTTGGTACATGGATACACAAATACCTAACAAGAAGGAATGGTTTTCCAGCTTTTGAAGACTACCAATTGGAAAAGAAGATTATACATTATTCCCATTTGGTAGTGGCAAAAAACATCAAATTGGAAAGATACAAAGGGAAACCTGCTAATAAAATATTATGGAAAATTTCAATGGAAGAGTATGAGGCAATCATAGACGCATTGCAGAAAAGAGAGGATGCTGATGGGATATTAGGTTGAATCAAATTTATACATGTAAGTTTTTGTTAATTATTTTATTTTTATATGTAGACATGTCTTCTTTCAAGTCTCATATGTAGAGCCAATTACTTTGGTTTTCAGGTGTCTGGAGTATAATTCGACAACATAGATGTCAGACAACTTGTGCATTTTACAACTTTTGGCTAATCAAATTTTTAATACTAGGTGAGTGCAATTCATTTATTTAACTTTCGGATCCTATAAATGAATTTTATATTTAAATATACATATTTTCTAACATAATTTCAACATTCATTTTTATGATGCAGGACCTCCAGAAGAACATAGACATGAACTATTTATGTAGTTCAATGCACACTTGTATTCGTCCAATTTTGGTTTTATAAAATACATGAGCTCACTTTTATTCATGTCCAATTTTGTTTTAAATATAAGTTGAATGCATAGTTTTATACTGTCCTATACATTCACTAATGGATAATGATATATAGTTATTTGTACATCCATATTTCATAGTTTAAATTAATCTTGAAGTCAATGTTAGTTACATCTATATATATTGTTGCATGCTAATTATATTTAATAAGTTATTTGATTAATGATATTTTTAAAATCAATTGCTCTTTTCAATTACAATTGATATTTAATTAAATAATTACAATTGAATACTATTAATGGTAAAATTACAATTGATATTGAATTACAATTGATATTTAGAAAAACTCATATATTACATGTAAACTCATATATATCTAGATTCAAACCACAAGTACAAATAATATGATAACAAGTCTTGATAATATATAATAACAAGTCATGATAACATAAGTCCAAATAACATGATAAAAAGTACTGATAACACAAGTCCATATAACATGATATAAATAATATTATAACAAGTCCTAATAACACAAGTCCAAATAACATGATAAAAATTATCGATAACATGTATAACAAGGTCTAACATGTGAAAAAAGAGTATAAAATGTCCATCATATAATAACAAGGTCTAACTTTGCTCGTCTAGCTTATCTGCAGTCCTCTTCACCCCACGTGAAAGTGACTGGGATGCACCTTGTCCTCCTGTACATTTTTAAAAGATCACATCAAAAGACCGTGTGTGTCTAATAAGTAAAAATAATATTAATGAACATTTGAAATTTTACCCCGTGTCCATGTGGTGCAATGCCCTTAGTGGGACAAGGAGGTCCTCTCTCAGCAACATCAACAGTAGATGCAGTCAAGTCCCATTTAAAAAAGAGTGAAATAATACATATAATTCAAATGAATTGCATAATTCACTTAACTATTCAAAAAAATAATATTAACGAATATATTTAAAATTTTACCATGCGTCCATGCAGTCTAATGCCCTTAATGGGACAAGGAGGTCCTCTCTCAGCAACATCAAAAGTTGATGCAGTCAGGTCCTGTAAAAACAAACATTACAAAATTTTGATAACTGAGACCTTTAAAAGACATGTACACAATAGACAATGTAAAATTGATTTTAATCATGACCTCAAAGGACAATGTCGATGGCTGTATTTAGCTCAATCCTGTAGCCATGCTAAGATTCATGGTGGTGTCCACCTGAACAACATATTTAAACCATGAATTGAAAACTTGTATACACATAAATTATTATGATCTACATTTAACTTGACTATAAATTTATCGAACATAAGCATTTACATTAGATGTATGACGCATAGCCAATGTTACTGATGAGTTAGAACATAAATGTGATGCGACATGAGACAATCCAAAATCCTACAATTGCAAAAAATATAAGCATGAAAAAAAGTTGTACATAAATTAGTAAGCATATAAATACTTTAAATTAATGAATGTAAAACATACTACAGGTATATAAGGCTGAGTCTTAGTGACCAATGGGGTAGAGCAGGAAGAACTGTTGACCTCAATATTACATGAAGCACCCTACAAAATTGCAAAAAATATATCAAACACATCATCAATTGAAAGTGCATACCATGAACGGGTGGCAAAAAATGTACTTATCTATGTATCTAGATGAAAGTGCATACCATGAACGGGTGGTTGAGATCTCGAGGTGTGGAAGTGATATGATGACAGTCACTGAATGACCCAGTGTCAACCCTCCTTTGTTCAGCAAAAATCCAAATGTTATGGTTGATGTGTATAAATATGTAATTTAATATTGTACTATAAATTAAATAATTAAATTTACCTCTGCAGGATGATCATCATCTGCACATAGAAAACCAACATATGATGTGATGTCATCTCCATCATCACCATGTGCGTCTGCATCAACATCACCCTGTGCGCCACTGTCAACATCATCATATCCACCATGGGCAACACCATCACCGTCATGCTCACTTTGGGGACCCCTGCATATATCCACGAAGCTCGTGCAAACATGTGCTATGCTACTAGGGCAACCTTCACTTGGGTATTTTCTCTAACAAATTGCCTGAAAGGGCACTCAACGAACCAAGAGCTGAGTGTACTGCTCGATGGTAGATAGGTGCAAGCACTACTGGAGTAGGAAGAGGAACAAGGGGCTCATTAAGCACATGATTTCTAGTTCTATCACTCAATTTGGCCCCTGGCCTACTCTGTTGCATACCCCTACTGACCCCCTGGAAACCTCTCATATCAAAGTAATTGGGTTTCCTAACCAATTCAAATTCAGCCCATAATTTTTTCAAAAAATATAGGGGGACCTCATGATTAGCATTTGGTTGATGGTCAAATACCATCCACCACCACTCCAAAAAATGTGCAGCTATCTACGGGTGCTGGTACCATCTAATAGAAATGCTCTTCTCACCCATTTTAGGGTTCACAAAATAAGGTTTCAAATCATTTTTGGTAATTTTTAAATCATTGACCTCTTTATAAGAGAGTTCGTCAGCATAAAATGCACACATGGACTCCCTCCATGACTGCTAACTATACAACTTAGAGTCTAATGAATGCACTGAATCTAAAATGCCTTGCATGCTATCTGCAAGGTGTAGTAGCTATGGAGGTGGATGAGGCTCAAGTCTAATGGTATTAATGTCATGTGTAATGAAATCTAGATTTCTCCTAATGTTGTCCCTCAACTCTACAAGAGTGGGTGGAGGTGGAGGTGGAGGGGGTGGTGGAGGGGGTGGAGGTGGAGGTGCTTGTTGAGCTAAAAGCTCCTCAATATCAAAATGATCCATGGGTATATAATCTGCAAATGTATACAAACATGAAAATTGACAATTACTATATAATTTACATTTTACCTTACAAAGATCTAATTTAGACTTATAATTAAATGCAACATTTAATTTAGAAATATAAACTAAAAAAACATAATAGAGAGAGAGAGAGAGATCCTATTTGGTCCTAAATTAGGTCTTAATAGGTCTAATTGGTCCTAAATTAGGTCTTAATAGGTCCTATTGGTCCTAATTTGTCTTAATAGGTCATATTAGGTCTGAAGGGTCCTATAACATCTTATTAGTATGCATTAGGTCTTGTTAGGTCTAATGTGTGTGTGTGTGTGTGTGAGAGAGAGAGAGAGAGAGAGTTTAAGATCCTATTAGGTCTTATTATGTCTTATTAGTGGGTATTAGGCATTTTTATGTCTTATTAATAATGTTAGGTCAAGGAATATAATTTGATATCTAGGGAGATAGTTAAAAGATTGAATTTGAAAGTGACAAGACACCCAAAACCATACTCTATGGGATGGGTAAATGAGGGACAATATATTCAAATAAATCAATAGAATCCTCTCCCATATTCAATCAAGCCTTTCAAGGATGAAGTGACATGTGATGTAGCACCATTGGATGTATGTGATGTCTTTCTAGGGAAGCCTTACACGTATCAGAGGCATGGAGAGTATGAATCAAGGCGATGTAGTGTTACAATAAAGCTTGATGGGAAGAGGTAATAGATACCAGAGGTATGTCCAACACAAACCGCTTCTTTAATTAGTGCTAAACCATGTCAATGTTTGATTGCTCAAACTGGAGCATTTGCTCTTCTCATGGTTCGCTCGGAACAAACAAAGTCAATTGTCCTTAATACACATGCAAAGGTAACCATAATAGAAAATCAACAAATCAGATGGACAAAAAAATGGTTTCTGCAGAAGAGGTTGCCAAGTTATTTTTTGACCATGTTTGGGTTCATTTTGGTTTTTCAAAAAGCATTATTTCTAGTAGGGGTAGCAGGTTCATAAAAAAATTTTGGTCTACACTATGGGCTAAAATGGACACAAAGTTAACAAATTCCACAACATTCCATCTCCAAACAGATGGGCAGACAAAAGTGGTGAATCAAATGATAATTCATATCTTACATATGTATCATTCAAAACATCCTCGCACATGGGATTCAAAAAAATTAATTGATAACAGTAGACACCTAGTTCATCAGATTTTGGAGCAGGGTAATCAGAAGTATAAGGAAAGGTATGATAAACATAAAACTCCTCATCACTTTCAAATTGGTGACAAGGTATGGTTGCATCTTCAGGAAGAGAACCTTCATAGACCAAACATGAAGGTTCATCCTCCTCGTTCTGGCCCGTATACTATTGTGAAGCAAGTGGTTTGAGCTGGTCATCATCCTCATCAAGGAAATTGGTTAACTAAAGAACAAATTGAAGAACAATTTCCTCATTTGTTGCAGAAGATTAGTGCAATGGGGCCCATTGCCTCTCAAGGGGGAAGGAATGATCAGTATGGAATTGGGAAAATACTAAAATATAAATTTTCAGTATTTTCTGTCTCAGTAAACTGCATTTTTGGAGGTCTTGGGGGATTTATGGGCCTATCCATTTTTCAAGAAGGTGTAACCTCAGTTTTGGGTCTACAATTTTGGATTATCTTTCCAATGAAGTAAACAGTTCACAAATTGTACCTAGGACTAGAAAGTTATGCTTTCTCCAAGTAGGCCTAAATTTTAATATAGTTTTTTGAAATTTTTGGTAATTTTAATAAGTTTATTTCTAATAAACATTATGATGACTCTTCATTTCATTTCCAAGAGATTATAGTGACTCTTGGGATCCTTCATGTTTGTATAAAATCCAATTTTGAATAGAATGGATCACATTTTGGCTTGCAATTCTGTTATTCATCTTTATTTTTTTTTGAATTCAACAATACCGCAGGTTTCACACCAGGTATTGTAATCTAATTTCTTAATTCAGATCAGTCCATGTATTATTTTCCTGTATCTTCTCAATTTATTTATTCATAGCATTAAACCATTCTTCATTTTCTAATGCATCTCTAACAGTCTTAGGCTCAAACTCACAAATTAAATTAGTGTCATCTCTGAACTTACTTCTTGTCATTATGCTTACTCTTTTATCTCCAGTGATTTGATTCTGTGGATGGTGTCTTCTAGTAGGAGGTACAGGTTCATCTCTCTTTCCTTCATCATCTTCTTATGTATGTTCATTGTCTTTAGGTTCATTATGTTTGGTTTCAACATTTTCTTGATTCTCGGTCTGTGCTATCTGTTTCCCGGTAACATTAACTTGTTGCCTAGTAACATTACCGTGTTGCACGGTAACACTAGACATATGTGTCAGTATAGTATCATGTTCTTCCCACTAAACAAATTTATTGTAATCTTCAGGTTCTTTCATGATGTCCTCATCATTTAGCTCAATAAAATCATCAAATTTCACATTTGCACTCTCAATGATTTTGTTAGTTATCTTGTTCAAACATTTGTAGGCTTTACTCTTAGTAGAATATCCAAGAAATATTCATTCATCACTTTTTGAATCAAATTTTCCATTTCAATCACCTTTCATATTATAACACCAACTACCAAATATTCTAAAATAGCTCACATTGGGAGTATAATCATACCATAGCTCATAAGGTTTTTTGTTTGAATATTTCTTTAGATGTACTCAGTTCAGTGTGTAACATATGTGCTTATTTCTTCTCTCCAGTATGTTTGCACAACACTCTTTTCAATCATCAATGTTTTGGCACAATCAACAATTGATCTATTTCTTCTTTCAACAATCTCGTTCTGTTGTGGTGTCCTTGGTGCATAAACCTGTCTTTTGATTCCATACTCATTACAAAAGTTAGTGAGATCATCATAAATAAAATCACCTCCTCTATTAGATCTAAAGCACTTCAGATCTCTATCAGTTTCTTTTTCCACTTTATCTTTATACCACTTAAACATCTTAAATGCTTTAGATTTTTATTTTTGGAACATGAAAGTCATCATCCTAGAGTAGTCATCAACAAATAAAATAAAATATCTATCTCCATAATAGCTTTGTGTTCTCATTGGTCCACATAGGTCTGTATGAACCAACTCCAGAATATCATTAGATGATAAATTCTTGCTCTTGAAACTAGATTTTGACATCTTTCCCATTTGACAATTTTTTCACATTACATGGTTCTGTTTAGATAAGCTCGGTAAGCCTCTAAATTTTATTTTTTCTACTAATCTTAACCATATTGTCAAAATGTACATGAAAAATTATTCTATTCCATAACCATATATCTTCATTCTTTTCCAATAAACAAGTAGTTTCAGCCATGTCAAGATAGAATAGGTTACCTTTAGATTGTTCACCAGTGCCGATCAATTTTCCTTTTCCATCATAGATTATAACTTTTCTATTCTCAAATGCAACTCAGTGACCTGTGTTATTCAACTGTGAAACACTCAACAGATTTTAGTTAAGTCCTTTTACCCAATAAGCATTTTTACATTTGATTTGATTGTTCACATAATTGTACCTTTTCCTTTTACTTGACAAGGTGTATCATTTTCCATTCTCATTGATCCTCCATCATAATGTTCAAGAAATTCAAATTTTCCTTTATCACCAGTCATGTGATGTGTATAGCCACTATCAATAACCCATATACCATGTTTACTAACTTTAGAGATAAGTGATGTTTCTACATACCTTTCATCTTCATCTGAATCATCTTTTAAAGTTACGAACACTGTCTCAATATCTTCATCACTGTCAGAACTAGTGTCATTAACTTTATCTTTAATAATGTATCAAGATTTCTTACCTTTATCTTTATAATCTTGGTTATCTCTTCTTCCATATTGTCGGTTGCCTCTGTAGTCTCGGCCTCTGTAGTTTCGGTCATCCTTTCTGTCATTATATCCATCGTTTCTATCATCATTCTTTTTGTTAGGTCATCTTGCAGCAAAATGACCAATCTCTTTACAGTTAAAGCATATCAAAGTTAGTTTACCTTTATATCTTCCTTTACCTCTATACAATCTTCTAACCATTAAAGCTTCAAGTTCATCAAGTTCCTTGTCATCACTATCACTGTTACTATTATTTATGATTATGTGTTCGCTACTAGATTTACCAATTTTCAAAGTAGTCATAAATGTAGATTCCATAGATGGTACAATACTATTGTCAAAATTATTCAGCTCAAAAGAAATCAATCTTCCAACAAGACTATCAACAATAATGTTATTTCTAGGTGCATCTCTCATTTCATGAATTGCAGAGACTCTTATAGAATAAATAGGTAATAGAGTTATAATAATCTTACTCACAATAGTGTCTTCATCAATGGTTCCACCAGATCCTCGAATAACATTCACAACTTCATTAAGCAGGTTATTGTACTGTGTGACATTTTCTCCTTCCTTCATTTGCATGTCATCAAACTTTCCATGAAGACTTTCAGCTTTGGCTCTCAGTACATTTGCATCTCCTCCATAAACTAGTGTAAGATGATCCCACATCTGCTTGGCAGTTGTACATGTCTTGATGTCTTCAAATTATGAATCTGTAAGTGAAGAAGCAATCTCCACCATGATAAGGTTATGTTCATGTTTCTCTTTCATCTGATTTACTGTCAAAGGTCCAGTAGGTAGAATGAATTCATGATCTAGAAAATATGCAATGTTGTCTCCAATCCCTAATAAATATTGTCTCATTCTACTTTTCCATGTCGAGAAGTTATCTTTGTTCAACTTTGGCGCATCTCTCTTATACATCTTGTGATCTTTATCTTAAGTCCTTGAAAATTTTCTTCTAACCATTGTATGCTCTCTAATAAGCATTGTAAGCTCTGATACCAATTGTTAGAATAACTGAGAGGGGGGATGAATCAGTTAGAATCAGTTTCCTCACAAATTATCCTATAGTCCCAAATTTCTCCAGATGTATACCAAAACAATTCAATCATATAGAACTCAACTTGATGAAAATGTATTCTGTAAACTTAAACTTTCATCAATAGTGTTTACCGAGTGTTAGTAAATTAATACTGTGATTACTGATCTAGGTCAATAAAGTAAAGTGTAAAGTAAAATAACAATCCAAAACATTCATGCACATTGAAACATATTTTTAATGTGGAAACCCTGTTAAGGTAAAAACCACCTGTGACCGGTAACCCAAAATATTTTCACTCTTTTGAAGTGAGCTCGGTGAAGAACCAACCCTGTTAAAGGTTACAATGCACACTGTTAAATGTGACCTTTTTAGAGGATTTAAAACTAACAATTCTCTTTTGACCATGCATTCACTATGGGGTCAACAAGAAAACAATCAACATTCTCTGAATGTTATAATAAAGACTTCATTGTCCTACTCGGTTAAGAGATTTATTTGTAACAATGATTAAACTGATACAATAATGATCTAATTCAAATACAACTCTAATTTGCAGATATTCATATCTATTCTAAGTACATAATACCTCTGATCAATTTTTTCACTTCAGTTCATCTCATACTTCATACTTGTTCTTCTTAGTAATCCTCTTTCCTCTGTCACTCGGTTATGTCTGCAGAAAATGCTCGGTTATGTCTTTAACCAGTTTGATCATTCATGCATAAACTTCACATGTATATGCTTTTGGTGTAGAATGTATGTATTCAAAATGAATCTCTTGTCTCTTATATAGACATCATAGCTCATTTAATTTTCATCCTTCAAATCTTGCCGCTTAATCTCCATCGTTGATTTTTCGGCTTGATCCTTCCTCGACAGTTGTGTTTAAAACACGTTTCAATCTCTGTTGTTCGATCTTCCTTGAATTTTCATAACCGTTTGATCAAATAAAAAACTTTATCTTTTACCTCAAAATCATCAATTACCATCTCAGCATCCAATTCGGCCTCAGTTTGAATTAATTGCTTGATCAATAATTGTTTCAGAAATCCCTTGCTCAGTTGTCACTGTGCTCAGTATGCACTGTGTTTTACTCGGTTATTACTGTCTCTCGGTGTATACATAACTCTTCATTTACTGAACACATAAACATAGTTTGTTCCAGATCTTGAAATCATAACAAATGTTTTCCACCATAATAATACTCAAATAAGTTGACATTAATGACAATACATTAACTGATAATGTTTATCATCACTTCTGCAACTCGGTTGAATATCAACAAATGACTTCAAACATATAATCTGTCGTAGTTCATCAGTGTTATGTGTACTTGAGTTTCATGAATATATTTTTTTTATTACATGCATTTACATTTTAGCAATGACATTTCATGTATGGTGAAAGCAAACTACTCAGTCGGTTATTACAATTTATGATTACAAAGATTTGTTTAATTTTTTTTTAAGGGTACTGATTCACCCCTCCCCTATCAGTACACACCTTTCTATCATTCCAACATCTCTATATAAAGGAGTTCTCAATTCATTTTATCATCTATAAATCAAACATCATCACACCTCTCACTAGCATCTTCTCATAAGAATTCAATTTAGTATATTTGATTCAAGGAGAAGCAAGATAATTCAAGACATCTTCAAGCATTATTTCATGATGTTTTAATCATGTTATTGCATCAAAACATGGATAAATTATCCTAAGAACATTGCACCATAAGTTATAGGTATAATCATTTCAATTTAGATTTCTATTTCACTTTATCAACACTATAGAGTTGAGTCCAAATTGGGGTTTGATTAAGGAAGGCCTCTATAGCCCCCAAATACCATTTCTTGATTCTTGTGTGTAGATCTAGGTACAATTATAGATTTTGTGAGGTGAAATTGACAAAAAATGGCTCAATACACTATTACAAGTTTAGATTTCCTATTTCATTGTAAAACCTCAGGACTAGGGTGAAAACCTAGATCATCCTAATATGGTTTAATTACACGCACATCACATAATTATCCTCTCATTTATGAAGTTCATTCTTTCTAGAACAATCTATATCATTAATTTAGATTTAGATCTTAATCACCTATTTTTTCCAATCATTCAATCAATCACTTATAAGTGAAAAATGAATAGAAGCCTTAAGAGTATGATATTGATTTTACTCTCTTGACCAAAGTGTTAGTCAATCATACTTATCTCTTGGTGGTTTTGTATTCTAATGTAATTGTAAAAGGGGATTTTTAATTTAGCTTGTTCATCCCTATTTATTTCATTACAAGAGGTAGAGTTACTTGGTTAGGATTAGAGATAGAATTATGGTTAGGAGTAGGGTTAGTAACTAAACATGACCTAATTTATTTCAAAAGTTTTTTTTAACAAAGAGAAATTGAGACGTAAAATAATTGTAAGATTTCTCAAAGACCACTTACAAATTTTTATTAGTCCCCTTCATATGAAAATATCCCAAATCTTCAAAAGTGTTCAAAGGCACACACTTTCCCGAAAAAGAAAATGAAGTAAATTTTATATTTTTTAACTATTGTGTAGTGATGGTGCATGATCTCCCACTTCATAAATCTTGTATACTATCATGAAGGCCATCCATGTGCATGATATTTCAAATATTTATCCACCCCAACTATTCATGTTTCTATAAATATATTGTGGTCATGATGTTTATGAAAATATAATATAATATTATTTTGTTCTTCTTAGAATTCTTTTCCTTCATAGAAAAAATCTTGTTGGTAAGCTCCCTTGCTTTGTAATAATTACAAAATATATGAGTCAAAAATTATTAATACAAATAAATTATGTAACTTGTATAATTTAATAACTTACAAAATCAATATTCTAAGCATTTCACACAAATTAAATTTATTACAACTGTATGCAAGGAAATGTGTGCAAAAGGAATGTAATTAATTAGTAAACAGACTCAGAACATAAATACAGTGCAACAATCAAGATTAGACATAAAGAAACAATTAAACAATCAGGAGAGAAAACCACTCAAAACCTTGTTGTAGCCTCTTTGTTGCAACGATTTGTCCAGGATATTATGGTTGTATGTATGCTCACAGATTCGACGACATAAAAGCATTAGAGTGATCCATATTTTCTCAAGCTTGGGATCATAAAGTGTAAAATGTATTCAAAGGATTTTCACAATAGTGGCTAAGTTTCTCTTAGAAATGCACGAGTTTGCATAATGGGAGCATTTGATAATGGTTTCAAGGATTTTTTATTCAAATGGGATTAAAAGATGGGATGACAGATGGATAACAAAGATGATATAAAGTGAACGAAGATTTTGTACTTTTGAACCTTCATTAATAAAATTATTATGGCTTCAACCTTTTATCGATAAAAAAAAACAAAGATGATATAAATATGGATCTTGAATTGAAGGGAAATGAGGGAATTATATAAATGAGTTGAGGAGGTTAGGGCTATTCTGTATTAATGAGAGGTGGTTGAAAGGATTGGGAGAGAGTTTCCATAAATGAAATTTATCTCTCAAAATGCCCCAAAGTCCAAGCATTGATGAAGGGCCTTAAAGACATTTTGGGTGAGGATTGGGATGGAGGAAGAAAAGTTGGACTTTGCTTCCCTAATCCTCATACTTGGGAATGTGCACACGTTTAGAGGGGGATTAGACTAATAAATCAGGTTAACTAGGAGGCAAGTGGGTAGGTTAGGAAAATGCAAGTGGGTAGGGATTAGGAGGGGATAAGGATTAATTAGATAAAATAGGGTATTTATCTAATTAAGATAGAATCATGGATGAGTAGGAATATGCAAGTGGGTGAGGGGTTTGGGTTGAATTTTTAATTTTTTTAATTTAAATAATAGAGAAAATGAGGTATTTAATTAAATACATAGGTTTATTTAATTAAATAAAATTTGGACATTAGATAAATTAAATTAATTAATTTACCTAGGAATATAGACAATGAGTAATTAATTAAATGAATTAATTACATTTCAGATTTAGGTGTCTACAACAACATTTGCAACTGTATTAGGATAAACATTAACAAATATGTTACATCTTATTTTTTTTAATATTTATTTCTTTATAAGATGGTGATGGTTGTGTTGAATATGTTATCATTAATGTCAAAGGTTGATGTTCAAATATTGTGTAAATTTTGGGGGATTATTCTAAATAATAAAGAATTAGATTGATTTGCTTGACGTGCTTGAGTTGCTTGATTTGCTTGATATGCTTGAGCTGCTTGAGCTTCTTGAGGTGCTTGAGTTGCTTAAGCTGGTTGTGTGTCTTCTTTAGCTTCCATATCAAATTAATGTTCCATAGCTTCCATATCAAATTAACATGCCATAGATCATCATTTGAATTCAATAGCAGAATCGTCTTTATCTATGGTGTATTTATTACTTCATCCTAGGTGGGTTTTTTCATAGGGTGTAATGTTTCAACTAAAAATTTAATAAAGGAATCAAAGCATGAAGTGGTGCTCAGAGATTAGTAGTAGAAGACAAATCAATAATTGTGCAAAGAAGTTTATTAATGGCTTGGCTACATATTGAAACAATATGAGGAAGCATTTTTTATTATACAATTGAATATGATAAAAATATAGTTGATGTCATTTCTAAGGTGTTTTATGGTCTATTTAGCGTTAATCTTTCTAATAATTTTTGGACTTATATTTTTAATATTAAAAGAAGCAGAACCAAGGTGTTTTCCCTTTACACAACAACCTAGAGGGTGCAAAGAATGTATGATAGACAATATGTTTATTGTGAACTACACATATGTTGACTATGAATTCTAAGGTGTTTTATGGTCTATTTAGCGTTAATCTTTCTAATAATTTTTGGACTTATATTTTTAATATTAAAAGAAGCAGAACCAAGGTGTTTTCACTTTACACAACCTAGAGGGTGCAAGGGTGCAAAGAATGTATGATAGACAATATGTTGATTGTGAACTACACGTATGTTGATTCTAAACTACAACATTAATTAATATTTTAGGTGTCTGAACGATGAGAAATGGAAGTAAAAAATGGTAGCGTGGTGTTTTAATGCTCCACCATATGCGGGAGTATAATGAGATCTAGTTTTGGAAGAGACAAGCATAAGGGAGTTGTAAAAATTGATCATATTGTTGGAGTGGTGTTTTTGTATTAATTACCAGCGAGCATATTGCTACTAGGAGGTAAAAATATGAGGGATTATAATCATGATTTTTCTATTTGATAGTGTTGCGCTAAATATAGTTGGGCATATTTTTTTTGATATAATGAGAAAATATATGTGATGTCTATTTTTGAGGCTACATTTAATGAATTGATGGTATTATATTTTATAGCGCAGATCTGTACGCGTTTATGTAGTAATTCCCTCTCAAAAGAACGACCGCTCCTAAAGACTAGTTACACTGATATAACGTGAGGACTAGTTACCCAATTCCTCCAACTCCTTCAATTGATGCTGGTGGGAAGAAGGATTTTAAAAGTAATGCAAAAGCTATGAATGTGATCCTATGTCGAATATCAAAGACAAAATTTGTGAGAGTTATGAATTATGATACAAATCACGTGATTTGGGAAAAACTTCAGAAAACATATGAAGGAGATGACAAGGTTAAGAAGACAAATCTTTAAACTCATAGTTGAAAACATTTTGATAGTCTCAGGATGTAAGAAGAGGAAAATTTTGTTGCTTATTTTTTGCGAGTAGATGAATTTGTTAATACTATTAAGGGTTTAGGATTAAAGATTGAGGAGTCCACTATAGTTAATAAAAAATTAAGGTCTCTTCTTATGCACGTTGATGCCAAAGTTTCAATAGTTGAAGAGATGAAGGAACTTGACAAATTGACTATTGATAAACTTCATGGTATATTAATAGCCTATTATATGATAACAAATTCTATTTTTTTAGTAAAAATAAGACAACCTTAAAAGCTTTAAGTAAAGGAAAAGAAAAGGAGTGTGTGACAAGTGAAAATTCTTATGAAGAATATGATCTTGAAGAGACACATTTCATGAGGAAGTTGAAGAAAGGTATAGGTAAATATAAATGCAACTTGCCTTTCATGTGTTTTAACTATGGTAAGTTAGGACATTTTGAAGTCAAATGTGCTTATGCAAAAAGTGAGGACAACAAAAATGAAATGAAGCCCATGTTCAACAGAAAGAAGCATAAGGGAAAAGAGAAGAAGGGACATAAATTCAAAAAGAGTCTCTATTCCAAGGAATAAATCAATTCATTTGATCTTAGTGATGAAGAGTCTTCAACTGAAGAAATTTCGTTCATGGATTTAGAAGAAGTAAAGGATGAATATCAAGAACTTTAAGATCGTAATGATGAAGAAGAAGGAGAAGTGGATTTGGAAGAAGAATTAATCAGGGCTCTACATAAAATTAAGAGACTTAGAAAAAAAAGAAAAATTTAAATTTGCTACTACAAGAAGGGAATGAGCCAAACACCAACATATCTCTATATCTTGGTGAAGCATAAAAATTGATAGTTGAATTAAAGGTTTAGGTTGAAGAAGAAAATAAAATATCTAAGAATAAATAAAAAATGGCTTAAAATCAAGGAAGAAGATTAGGAAAGACTTGAAATTGAAATTGTGTCACTTAGAAAGATAGATAGATCTTTGACATAGTGGAATCATGAGAAGGAAAATGAGATTGATTCCAAGGAAAATCAGAAAAATCTCATATCCCTAGATAAGGTCATTGGCACACAAAGATCATCAAATGATAACTTGGTGGAATTGGTCTTGAAGAAGGTCTAATTTTTGAGTCTACAAAACAAGAATAGTAGAAGACAAATGTTGATATCACAAAGGATTCAACATCAACGATTAGAAATAATGCTTTCAAGAAGCCTCCTATCTTAAGATGTAAGCACATATGAATAGGTTTGACAAATCTTTCTTTCATGGTTATTATTTCTCTTGCAATTACTTTGGACACAAGACAATCAATTATAGAATGTTTTCAAGAAATGATTTCAAACTTAAGAGTAGGAATTATTTTGTTTCTCCAAAGAACTACAATATTGTACATCATAAATGTAATAATTTTGGTCATACTACCAAAGCTTGTAGAAGTGACCCATGACATATTTCCCCAAGAAGAACAAGAAGTCTAAGAAAGAGGAAAAAGCTAAGGAGGTTTCTAAGGTTTGAAGAAATAAGGAGAAATAAGTGTTGGTGGAATATTTGATTGTAAAAAAAACCTCTCTTGCACAAAATGGAAAAGACATGTTGTATATTAATAGTGATTTTTCTAGGCATATGAGTAGAGACGAGAAATTGACGAGAAATTTTATCACTTTCAAATGCATGAATGAAGGTAAGGTAAGATTTTTTGGTAATACATCCACAAAATCATAAGTAAAAATACACGGTTTTTGGATGATGGTGAGACAAAAGTTGAGAATTTCTTACATGTAACTTAGGTATGAACCACAATTTATTAAGTGCACGAGCCAATTGTGTGATACAGGACACAATTTTATTTTCAATTCAGATTGTTGTGAGGGTAGAAAAGATGGTAAACATATTGTTGATGCAAGAAGGGCTGCTAACAATATATACATTCTTGATGATATCAAAAAGGAGAAGATGAGAGTGATTTCACTCTATCATTGATTTATTGTTGGGACTCGGGAAGAGATTTCATTGTCATATTCTTTCAGCTCCATTTCAGTTATGCAGGTTGGTTTTAGTTATGCGGGATGGTTTCAGGTATGTAGATTGGTTTCATCATTGATGTCAAACGGGAACAAATAAGTCAGGGGGAGTAACATTATTTCAAAAAAGTCAGCTTGTTTCAATTGATGTTAGAGCAACTCTTTTTTTAGACTAGTTTTGGATGGATTTGCGATCAATGACAAAGAAGGAGGTTGTTGAATATGTTGTCATTGATGTCAAAGGTTAATGATCAAGGTCACACAAATTCTAGAAGATTATTATAAATAATAAAGATTTAGTTTCTAGACATACTTGATTTGCTTGAGATGTTTAAGTTGGTTGTGTCTTCTTCAACTACCATGTCAGATTAATGTGCCATATTATTGTTTGAATTGAATAGGGGAATCATCTTTATCTATGGTGTGACAGTTTGTGGTGTATTTATTGCTTCATCCAAGATAGTGTTTTTTTTAATAGTGTGCGACACCTAAAATTGTAATAAAATGAATCAAAGCATGAAGTGGTGCAGAGAGATTAGTAGTAGAAGACAAAAATATTGAATGACTTGGCCTTTCTTCTTGAGAAATCGTGTGAGATGAAAAAATTGTGCAATTTTTTTATTAATGACTTGGTTGCACGTTGAAATGTACGAGGGAGTCATTTTTTATTATATATGATAAAAATGTAGTCAATTTCATTTCTAATGTATTTTATGGTTTGTGCAACGTAAATTTTTCTAATAATTTATGCACGTATGTTGATTGTGAACTTCAACATTAATTATATTTTTAGGTGTCTGGGTGATGAGAAACAGAAGTAAAAAATTCGGTACCATGGTTTTTTGATACTCCACCATATGTGGGAGTATAACACAATCTGGTTTTGGAAGAGACGAGCATGACTGAGCTATGGAACTCGAGCATACTGTTGGAGTTGCATTTTTGTATCAATTAGCGGTGAGTGTACTGCTACTGGGTTGTTAAAATATTAGGGATTATAATTGTGGTTATTATGTTTATAGTATTACGTTAAATATAGTTTGGGCATCTTTGTTTGATATAATGAGTAGATATATGCGATGTCTATTTTTGAGGCTTCATTTAATGAATTGGTGGTTTTTGGTTTGATAGTGTGAACGTGTACGAGTTTAGGCAGTAAGAGTGTATGAAGAAATGTTTTCTGTTGAAGAGAGAAGAGTATGAGAGATTTTAAATATATATTGACCTGTGTGTTTTGAGGAGGGGGTTCTTTTGAGAGGGCAATTTTTGCTTCCAAGGTGTTTGGTGTATCGATTAGTTTGATAGTGTACAACCACTGGGCAAATGTGTATGAAATGTATGATGTGCATGGCTCTGATAATGTGTACTATTAAGTAAGGTTGCACTTGAAATAAGGAAGAAAAATTATTAAATATATCAGAGATATATTAGATATATTATTGTTGTTAGAAGTTGCATATGAAAATTCTTATCTGTTAGAAGTTGCACATGAAAATTCTTATCTGTTGCAACTAAGTATATGGTTTTCACAACCACAATATGATGAAGTAAATATAAGGTGAATGCAGAATATTAGAAGAAAGCATATTTTGAAATATATATTTTATTTTTAGGGTTGTATATGGTCTGGACAGTGAATACACGTTTTTGATTATGGTAAAAGCGGGTTTTTGAAGGGAAGTGAATATATGTTGTACTTTTGTGAGTTTGTGAAATTGAAGGAATTGGGTGAAGAAAAAGTAGAGATTGATGTGAAAACAAAATTTGTAATATCAGTGTATTTTTGGTTTGGTGCCTAAATTGGGTTGGTGCCTTAGTTGACTAGAGTTGATGCTTCAACTAGTTGAAGTTGATGCTTCAAAGAGGGTTGGTTCCCTCTAAGAGTTGGTTCTCTCTATGGGTTGGTGCTTACATTCATAATTAGGTTTGGTGCCCATTTTTGCTAATAAGAACTATTGTATGTCATAGGTTTTTACCTTGTAACAAAGGAAAATGGATGAGGAGATATGGGATGAGTATTCACTTGGATTACCAAACAAGGTATGAAACATCACATCCCAAACTCCATCATTTTCTCTCTATTATGTTGGAAAGGAGAAAAGTGTCCACTAGGCTCAAGATGGACTCAAGCATTGAACAAATTTCTTTCTTTCTACTGATGCAATAGGATTGATTAACTCAATTTGGAATGAGAAGAGGAGAATAGAATGCAATAGGAAGAAAGGAGGACAAATCTAAATACAAAGATAAAAAATAGACTAATGCGACAATTCTGGAACCAGATTTGAGAAGCAGACTGAGTCGTTGACCTATGCCATAAGATGTAGCCAAATCTGTGTGACATGGGCAACCTAGACAAATAGGGGCAGCTAGACTTGCCCCTATAGCTAAAACTCACCCTTGTTCTTCCAAAAAATGATTTCGAGACCCAAGATTTGAAGCAGACAATTTGAATTTTTGGGGTATGAATTTGAATCTTTTGTACCTCTCACCTACACACACAAAAAGGAAATTTTTGGTAGAAAGGTGTTTGCCTTGGTCAAACCCCTATTTAGGAATTGAACTTGAAAATAAATGAAATTGCATAAAGGAAAGAATCTTTCTTTGAGTAGCAAAGGCTTGATGAATGTTATACCTTCAAAAATGTTTGATGGCTCATGAAGATGCTTGAAAGTTGTCTTGATGTATTCTTGACCTTGGATCTAAGATAGAAAAGACATGGGTGCCTTCACACATGCTATGATTTAGGCATTGCTCCATATCTTTCATGCTTGATGCTTGAATTGACTCGATTGCTTGAATGGATTCTTGAATGCTTGAATTGATAGCTTGGATTGCCTTCTCTTGAATTGAATTGCTTAGATCCCAAAATGAGGGAGGTAGCTTTCTATATATACCTCTAAGCCATTTCGGGGCTCAAGAGTCAAAGTAGGCTGAGTTTGAATTCATAATCTCGCCTAAAATCATAATAAAAAACTCTAATTCAAATTTGGGCCCAAATTAGCATAACTAGGGTGAGTTATGATGATAAGGATGCAAAAAGTGCACCCTACTTCATCTAGATTGCCCTTGTCGGGGAAAAATGGCTCAAATTTTAAATAGGGGTTAATATGATAATAATGATCCTAAAAATATATGTGAAAATAGGGAGTGAAAGGGAGAAATGTTTGAAATAGGCTACACATGGTAATAGGGCCTTTGCACACAAAAGATAATGTTGATTGAAATAATAAAAGGGGGCACACCTATAATTAAGGGCCCTCATTAATTAAAGGACTCAAATGCATGGAATAATGTAAACATACTAAAATTAGTGCCAACCAAGCATAAATTGTACACCTTATCTAGGTTCTTACAATTCATAATGCTACATTTAGCCCCCACTTTAGAAAGAGTATGAGTCTACACGCATACTCACAGTAAAGTATATCCACAATACATAAAATAAGATATCATCAAGATAGAAGAGACAAGGAAAAAATCAATCCCCCAAGTGACTTAGGTCATTATCAATCTTAAACCATGATGAAAGCAATATCTATAAAAGAGAGAGAACATGACCAAACTAGTCTAGTAAGGTAAACATACTATGAGCCATGTAAAGAAAGAGATAGGTACAAAAGAAGGAATTGATAGTCTAGCAAGCTCCATTATGCTAATATGATGAACTATAACTGATTGAATATTTGAAGATGAAAAAGTTGATGATCACCGAGCTGCAGAAAGTAAATGCAAGACATTAAATTAGTTAATGTATTTTATTGTCATTGATGTCAACTTGATATGGTATGATTTCTCATACACATATTGTCACAACACTTAAAGATCTGAAGAGACAAAGTTTATGTCGTCGATAATCATATACACCGAGTGACAGTAAACCCTAACAGATAGTGAACCCCAAGCACAAAAGTTCACAATGTTAACTGACAGACAGTGATACCCGAGAAAGCATTACCAAGATAACTGTAGTTGTCACCGAAAAAAACTGAAGTTGATGCCCGAGCTATCTGTAGTAGTCACCGAGCACAACTGAAGTGTTGACCGACAGGAACTGAAGTTAGGAAATGACAAAACAACTTAGCTGACAGGAGCTATAATTAGAGTTAACTGATTGATCACTTTGTTTTCATCGATTAGATAAAATCTAAAGATAAGGAGATTTAAAGCATGTTTTATTCTAGAAAACAAGGAGAGATTTACGGAATAAAACTAAAGCAAGCATGGTGAGCTTTACGGATCAAGAAATGATCAATGAAGAAAATAAGAAGGACAAAAGAATGGTGTAATTATGGCTATATAAAGAGACAAGTAATTCATTATGAAAAAGAGGAATGCTGAAGAGAATTGTGGTGAAGATAGAAGTCTTCATGCTGATCTGATCATACAGGATGAAGAACATAGCCAAGAATTCTGTAGACACTGAGCAATAGAGAAGCAACAACATTCACCGAGAAAAAAGAAGGGGAGCAAAGGAATATAAGATCACATTGATCAGAAAGGTATTACGGACTTACCATAGATCTAAAAATATGCAATTCAAAGTTGTATAAATGAACAGATCATCTACTGATTCAGTTTAACCATTGGTTCAGAAAATCTCTGAATGGAGTGGGATTTAACCATCCTTAATATATTGAGATACATCCTAAGGAGTATCAAAAGGTTTTCATGTTGATAGCATAGTGAATTCTAGGTAAAGTGATAAACTGTTAGTTTTAAATCCTGTAACAAGGGCACACTTAACAGTGTGTTTATAACCTTTAACAAGGTTGGCTCTTCACCGAGCTCACTTCAGAAGAGTGAGAATTTTGGGTTACCGGTCCCAAGTGGTTTTTCCCTTAACAGTGTTTCCACGTTAAAAATCCATGTGTCAAATTCGGTAAATCTTAAGGAAAGGGTAAATAGAATATTCACCGAGTAGTACATACATGTTAGATTCACACAAGGCATACATCTTGTAGGACTGAAGATAACTAGAGGTTTTATATTTGCGGTATAAAGTTTTGGTTGGATTATTGGATTAGTTTTCGAGGCCATTGATTCACCCCCCCCACCTCTCAGTTATTCTAACATAATCAACCCATCAAAAGGATAATCAAGTGAAGCATTGTCCAAAAGGAAACATATAGGAGGATTAGACCTAAGGAAAGCATTATCTCCGAAGGAATCTTCTAAATAATGCACATGAACATGAAAGGATAATCCCAAGGAAAGCATTATCTCCTTAAAAATTCAACTAAAAACAGATTACCAAGCAACAAGTAGGGTTTTCCAAGTGATCTACAAAATATTGACCAATATGGTGTGCACACATGTCTAACAAAGAGAAAAGTATATGCCCCCATTTTAAAGCAATTGCATACACCTTAAAGGGATCAATAGCTAAACGATTGGATACACTCAAAAGACAAGCACATTTGCATTGTGATTTGCCCCCAAATGAAGTAAAATGAAGGGAAATTAACACATGAAAATAGACAAAAGAGATCTACTGAATTTGGGGTTTGTATGATCATATGATAACTCATGCATGTCAATAATTTTGGAAAAATACATCGACATCATCCCCCATAGGTAGTATAAGTACAAGCACAATGGAAGAAAACATAAGAGATACAAAAAAAAGTCTTTTTTGTCGACATTTTGAAGACCAAAATAATAGATGACTACTACCACTTTACATCATCCCTAAACATATAACATAAAGGCACATTTATAAAAATAGAACATGCATGACATATAGAATAATTAAGATAAAAATATAGGAATGGCATGACAGGTCAATTCCTTTATCACCTTGCACCAACAGAGAAACAAGGGTCGTCAATAAATCTAGACAAAACATATAACAAGTAGCACATCATGGGGGAAGCACAACATGAACAAGAAAACACATAAAAGAATCCACTACACAAGAGGAGCATTTTAGTTTTCCAGTTTCACAAGCAACTTTTTATATCCCTTTCCTCGTTCAAATTTGTTTTAGGTGAGTACCATTAAGGAACCGACCTTTTAATCCTAGAGATTGGCTTTCATTATAGGTAAACCAACATACCTGGGAGTCTTTCCATGTTCCAACAAGATAGCTAGATTCCACATTCAGCTATAGGTGCAATCCTGATTGACAACAGTTACCTATGCCCTAGCGTTTTGAAATGAAGGGTTTTTTTTTTGGATACCATCATAGCAGTGGTCCACTGCCAATGCCCTAGTATTTTTCTTTTTTTTGGCTAGTATCTCATAACCTCCCTCATTTTGGATTTAAATTTTTGGAGGATATCCGACTATTATAAATTTGTGGAACATATTAATGAAAATTTTGCAACTTCATTTCAGTTTGCCTTTTATGGATTTAAAAAATACTTTCAATTTCATTTTTTTGCACTTAGTAGATTTCCGCTTGTGAATGAAATGACCAAAATTGTGTGTAATAATATATGGACAAAACTGAAATTACAATGCACTATGCAGTACTGAATTAATAATTTGTGAATCTAAAAAATTGACCAAACAAATGTATGTGTGTGATTTTTTGAATCATTATCAAAATGAAATTACAATACAGTAGCAACTAGCATGTACTCAGTTCAATATTAAGAGTTTGTTTAGTAGAATATTAAAGCTCAATGCAATAACTCTTTTACTCTAAGGGTGTTATTTAAAATAAAGTTAGCATAAATTTTTTTATTAATGTGGTAGTACCTTTATTATTTTTCCCTTTGATATTAGATAATTAGTGGCTGAATCTGCATAATCAAATTATCAATAATTTTGCAGCCAAATGTACGACCAAATCAATAAATTTGTAGACATTATAAACCATAACATTAATCAATATATTATTTTATAATCTTTTAGATTTTAAAAATACTTAATAATTACATTATATAAGAAAAATGAACAAATTTTAAAGAACGTTGGATCAGGATGATCACATTCATAGATCGATGATGTAAGCTCTATTTCTGGGTGAAGTTATGAAGGTTAAAAAATTACACAACCATCCTTTAGAAAAGTACATGTGTCACATCTATGTGTCAATTGACGAGGCCAAAGAACCTATGGGACCCACCATCCAGACTTCATTGTGACAATGGATACCATGGACCATGGTATGTTGGATGATCAAAGATCGTTGAAAAGAGACACATGTCACTGGACTCTATTATCTATATTATATTACTATCATTGATTTCAAAATGAATAAAATAAAAAAATAAAAATTTTAAGCATATATCATTTATATGAATATGTTATATTTATTATTTATTTTAATAGAAATTATTAAATCTTGAACGTGAACACTGATTAAAAATTATGTTTAAGAATTTCTCAATATATAATTAACTATTTATACAGTATATTGTTATAAATTCAATTTATTTTTATATATGATTCTTCTAGGAGAGGGACAGGTGTCACAGTTTCATGTCAGTCTTCACATGAAAGAAAGGCTATGGCCCATGGGATGATGATGTGTTAGGTGAAAAGGCCGCCAAACTGGAAAACATCCTATGGATAATGGGACCCATAACAACTGACAACAAATACCGTCATCCGTTGGATGAGCATAGATCAACAACGTAAGGTGTATTCCAGGCTGAATGTAGGAACACACATCATTTTATGCAAACTTCTCTTAAACCGAGACACGTCTCATTGAACTTTGTCCTACCATATTTAATTTAGTATATTTAAATTCTTAATTTGTAATTGTATTAGTATACTTAATTAAGTGTTATAAGCTCTATTTCGGGCAAAAGTTGTAAAGGATTAAAAAGTCTTCAAAAATATTTTGAAAAAGTGACACATGTCACATGTCACTTGTCAGATTGTCAGTCCTCAAAAAGAAGTTAGAACTAATGAATTTTTTGCCCTGCGAATAGATATTAATAATATTTTATAGTACGATTCTACAAATTTTGCCCTTTAGCTTTTGAACTTTTGAGGGTTTTGAAACTATGGGACATCACTCATATTGGTATTTGGATTCTTGGAGAAACCAGTTAATCCAGGGAGATTTAGAAATGACTACTAGATTGAGGAATTCAACAAAGTATGTCGGTTCCAGTCTATTCAAATAGAAATTCTAGGTAAAATCCAGAACACCTACATCCTGCATTTTTTATTTTTGATTCTTTGAATCTCGTGGTTTAGAATCTAGATTGTAGAACTAGAATCAGGGGTTCAACTTGAGGGTTAGCATAGGCTTGTAGTTACTAGTTGTCTAACATTAATTTGAACCATTACCAGTACCAACGATGGGGAAACCAAAAAGTACAACTAAAATCCAAGTGAATGAAAAAAACAGACTTAACTGAACTACTTAAATCATTAGGTTTCACTGATGAATACCATGATATTTATGATCATGTTATCCATGGTGATAAGAAAATCACAGATATTAGATATGAATTGTCTAGTAAGGTGATAAATCTAAATAGGGAAATATTTACTATTTTTAACACAATGTTAAATCTAAGTACAAATAAAATTGCATCATGGGATGTTGGATTGGGACATATGATGTTACCTGAAGTATTCCCTTGCCCATAAATTGTCAATAAAAATATTCAAGAGGAAATTTTATCCATAACCGAGGGAGAATTTGATCATTTGTTGGACCTAGGGTTTGAAGCATAAAAATCAAACGTCCATATTGACCTAGAAAACATGGTAGAGGAATATGAGAGAATCAATGCAAATTATAAAGATAAATTCGTCAAAGGTCTAACAGTGTGTGGTGCTCAATTGGATTGGAATCATAAGTAATTTTAATATTTGTGTGCCATGGGTTCAGGATACTATTTCCTTGCTAACATTTTTCCTGGGATTGGAAAATAATAGGGAAGTGGATGCCAGTATTCTTGAAATGATTTTTCATATCCATTGTGTACTTAAACCATTAAGATATAATTTTGTTGAGAACGTCGTTCAATCCATGCAAAAACAATTAGTAATGATTAAAAAAGGTTATTGTAAGACATTTAGGTTCACAACCTACTTCTGCTATCTCCTCAGGAAAAGTATCATGCAACGTTCGAGACCAACAAGATTTAGATTCAGGACTATAAGATTGATGAGAAGACCCAGGAGAGAAAAATGTGTCCAATATATGAATCAACACCTAAGATAAGGATGCATTATAACAAAAATAACTACAACCATTTTGTAGACTTCTTTTTGGCACCAATGTATAATGAAATTACAAGCACTCCAATGCCTAGATTGCATGTGTCTTGTAGAGAATGTGTTCAACTCAGAAGTCACATACAATTGGATGATTATTTCTTCATGGAAGAATATACTGTGTTAAGGTTTTATAGATCAGTAGTAGAACCCTAAAAACTTCCACTATAGGTGAAAGAGAGGGTATTTGCATTGGAATATGTACAATAGATGGAGAGCGTAGATTTACTCTTTCATTTTCAATAAAATAAGAGATTATTTCCTTCCTTATCTTTCTCATGTGGAGGGTTCACATTTGACTAAAAAAACATTCAGTGTGGCACATGATTTTTCAAAAAAAATTAGCTTTGTTGTTGACAATTACTAGCAGTATGATCCAATCAGCATCATTCAAAAAAGGCTTATGGTGAATAACTCTACAAGAAAATTTCAACATCAAATTAAACCATTGCTAGAAAAGTTAAAAAAACATGGACTCCAGTGATGAGGTAAAAAAAGAGATGAATAAAATCATCTTTGACAATAATATTTCAATACAACAATTGTCATCACAAATTATGACATTGCACACACAAAGAACAACAAAGAAGGGTATCCAAAATAAAAATAAAAATAGGAGGTCCTATAATTTCTACCAAAAATCTACTGATATATCTAAAATCTATTCCAAAAAATATAGTGGAACAATGTAAAGACATAAATTGGACTCAAACCAAAGTTACTGATTTTTAGATTATGAGGAAGAATCTCGGTGAACCAAATATCACTGTAGATCTTGATGAAATCGAAGAGTTTAGAAAATTGTGTAATATGGAGCATCCCACTAAAGCATATGACAAAAGTGATGATGATAATAAGTATGATATTGAGGTTAATCCCACAACCACTCCAATAGCTACTATAGTCTATGTAAAATTGAGTGGATTTGATGAGTACATGAGAGAAGCATATAGAAAAGGGGCAACCATTATGGAAAAAATGGGTTTTGATGGTCATGGTATGGGTCCCAAAGGAGAAGGCCCTTGGCTACCAATTGTTACACCACTTCCACCAAACATGGTGAGAAACCAATCATTGGAGTTGAATCATCAAATTCATCACAAAAAGGCGTTACTCATACCCCTGCATCTACATTTGTTAGAGCTTCAAATCCACCTTGTGCAGACACTTGATTCAATAACAACCACTACCAAAAAATGGGGTATTCCTATTGGTGGTGAATCAAGTGCTATTACCAGTGGTGGAGAATCTGGAGAGAGTATTCCTATTAGTGTTCAATCAAGTGCCACTACCACTGGCGAGGATGACATGAGTACTAATACTAGTTGTCCTGAACAAGCGCATCAACAAGATATCTCTCACAAGAGGCCAATAGTAGTATATACTATACAGAATGCCAATGATCAAGGTATTATGAAGAAGAGAAAGGTTATGAAAACAATGGTGAGTACAACTCCAACTATATCAATTTCCACTCAAAATCTATTGTTTACAGCTTCATAACAAACCCCTCAAAATTGTCCAAAACTTCCACTTGCAGGTGACAGTGAGACAAGATTAGGAATGGTTATTGGTAATCCTCAAAATGTATTAGTTATAACTATAGGCATAGGTGGAGGTGTGTACATCACTGCAAGTGCTATTTCACCTTTCAAACATCCAATTGCTTTAGCAACCTCATATTTTCATAACAATGATTTCTTTAATAAATTTTCACAAACAACACATGAATAAACAAAATAAGAAGACATTGAAGAGGGGTGCCCTTATTGCATCTTTAGAGGAACAAATTGTACCAAATATTTTATTTCCCACATACGATCCAAACACAGATATGACAAATTTCATAGTTTTTATGCCCACAAATAAAGATAAAAATCCACCACAAAGTCAGATAGATCCCTCTAAATTTCACGTTAGCACCCTCCAAATGGATTTTTCCAAAGTTTAAAATGTGGACAAAATTAGTGTGTCAAAAAAGAGCAATGAAGTGATCTACACTTCACTGCTCAAGGTGGAGAGAGAGAAAAGTAATTTGGAGAAAAAAATAGAAAATTTATAGTTAGGCCTGGAAAATGAAAAAGCACAGAGGAAAGAAAAAGATAACAAGTGCAATGAATTGCAGAAAAGGATAAAAAAATCTACCTCTACATCAGCAATTACAGAGAAAGAACAGATGGAGGTAGAACTGAAGGAACTGTTAGAAATAACTGAGAGGAGGGGGGGTGAATCAGTGGCCTCAAACATTAATCCTTAAATCAACTCTTTGAACTTATAACCACCAATTATATCTCAAGCTATCTTCTGTCCTACAAGATGAATGCCATGAAATACTTATATCAATTTACTACTTGTCGGATTGCTCTGTCAAACCTTCTTCTGTATGTTTACTGATAAGCAGTCATCTATTTACCGAAATACAGTAAATATGCAGAGTATACAGATAAATCTAGAATTAACTATGTAAGATACAAAATAGTAAAGAGATGAATCATACACACATAACACATGGATTTTTAATGTGGAAACCTTGTTAAGGGAAAAACCACTGGGACCGGTACCCCAAATTTTCACTCTTCTAAAGTGAGCCCTGTTAAGAGCCAACCTTGTTAAAGGTTACAAACCTTCTTAGAGGATATAGAAATAGTTTGTCAACTAGTATCTGGCATCTAATGCTACCATCCTTGATCAAACTCTCTTGGCCTGTCAATAGGCATCAGGCATATCCAATGCTACTTTTGTGATCAAACTTTTTGATACTCCTTGGGATGTATCTCAATTTGAAAAAGACTTTTAAGTCCTGCTCGGTTAAGAGGCTTATGTGCTTCCATGGTTAAATTGAAACACTAATGATCTATTCATACATACAACTCAATTGTAGATTTTTAGATCTATTGTAGGTCCATTACTTCACTAATCAATATAATTAAATATATACCTTTGCTCCACACTTTGTCTGCTCTATGATGCTTGTCTCACTATTTGTCAGTGTCTGCAAAGTCTATCTCTTCCTTTAGCTTGTTGATCAGGACTGAAATGAAGAATTTTTTCTCCTTCATATTTTCTTTAGCATCTTTTCTCTTCTCTTGTTCACCCCACACACACAATTCATAATGAATTGAGTTTTTCTCTTATAGACATGATTTCGTCTTTTCTAGGCTTTCTCGATCTTGGCGTGTTCAACAATCTTTGCCAATAGATTTAAAGAAAATCTCCAATCTGATCTCGTAGAGATCTTCTTGCCAACTGGACAAAGCAGCTTTAAATCAATTACTTATCTTTGGCTTTATCTGGATGATTAAATAATGCTAAGTATATGTTAACTCTATATTTAACTTCTTGACACCTAAGCATTTTTGTCATTTTCTGAACTCTCTGTTCTGTTGGTCAACACTTCAGTTTGTCATCGGTGATAACTGACTGTTTTGTTAGTGTGACTTCAGTTGTCATTAGGATCTTCATCCTTGTCTTTTCCATCGGGCAACACTGAAATTTTGTCTGTCGGGTTACTCTGTGTTTTTCTCATCAAGAAACACTGTAACTCTGCTCATCGGTATTGTTGTGCATTTCTTCATCGGGCAACACCGTGACTTTGTTCTTTTACTTTGACCGTCGGGTGCACTCCGTTGGTGTATGTAGTCACTTAGTGAATACTTGACTTATATGCATTACTGATAGCATATCCTTTGATTCATCAGTTCTTTGAAGTCTTTGGTAGTATTATAATGACCATACAGATTATATCAAGTTTCCATCAATGACAATATAATACATTAACTAATTTAATGCCTTGCATGATCATCAACTTAACATCTTCAAATATTTAATCAGTTACATGTCATCAATCTCTCCCTTTGGCATTGATGGCAACATACTACATTATCATACTATACTATTGTTAATACAATATGAAATATACAGTTTCATCAAGATTTTCTATTGTAACTATACAAATGTCTAGTTTTCAGTAAGCTCAAATAGCTTTGATTTGATTCTTGCAGCTTTCTTTATGTCTTCAATCCCTTCACTGGATAGATGTAGAATTTTTTGATGTGATGTGTTCTTCTTCTGTGTCAAACTCTCTCCCTTTGACTATTCTCCTTTCTTTTGATGTTTTCTCTCCCTTTCTATTTTCTCCACCTTTGTCAGTATGATAATGAGGTATCTCTCTCCCTTTGACATTAATGCCAAACATCTTATCTTTTAAAACAAGCTTTTGACAGTTATGTCAAGTGGATCCTTTCTATCCATAATATATTCCTTGAATTTCCCAATATATTGGTAATACCTCTATTGCTCGGAGTAGATAAATACCTTGTTATGTATTGATTTATCTTTGAAGTTCATCTCTCTGCTTGCATCAACATGAATGATAATCTGATAATGTGTAGGCTGATGCAGCCTTCTAGTCAGCTTACTGACCAGTAGAAAAGGGTCTGGCCCCTAGTCTCTTTCTCAAGTACTCAAATGCATCCTTGGGCAGTGGCTTGGTGAAGATATCAGCCAATTGTTCCTTTGATTGCACATACTCAAGTATCACCTCCTTTCCCTGAACTTATTCTCTTAAATAATGATACTTGATGGAAATATCCTTTGTTTTAGGATGCATGACTAGATTTTTGGAAATGTTTATTGCACTGGTATTATCACAATAGATAATTATTGGTTCTAAAATTTTCATATGCATACCTTCCAGTAACTATTTGATTCATGCAATATTTGAGCAATTTGCAACATCAGCAACATACTCTGCCTCTATAGTAGATTGTGAGATGCATCCTTGTTTCTTGCTGATCCATGTGACAAGTTTTTCACCCATGAAGAATGCTCCTCTAGTTGTGCTCTTCTGGTCATCAAGATTTCTAGCCCAATCAGCGTCGATAAAGACCTTAAGTTCAAATTTGCCTTCTCTTCTATACCATAAGCCATATTCCTCAGTATTCTTTAGATATCTTACAATTCTTTTCACAGCAGTCATATGTGATTCCCTGGGATTAGCAAAAAATCTAGCAACTATTCCTACTGCATGTGCAATATCTGTTCTAGTATGTACAACATACATGAGTTTTTAAATCATTGATCTGTACAAAGTTTGATTTACCTCTGATGACTTGTCCTCCTTTGTCATCTTGCATCCAGTTGCCATCAGTGTTCCAACTGGTTTGGATTCTTCCATCTTGAATATTTTTAGTACTTCTTTGATGTACTTGGATTGTGTGATGAAAATATCTTCATCTTGTTGCATGATCTGTAGACCAAGAAAGAACTTGATCTCTTCAAACATAGACATCTTGAATTATTTGCTCATCTCATTTGCAAATGATTTGCATAGCATATCATTGCCTCCAAATATGATATCATCAACAAATATCTCAACAATCAAAATGTTAGCATCAACATCTTCCTTCAAACAAAGATTACTGTTTTCACTAGTTCTTACAAATCCAATACTTATAAGATAGAAATGAAGTCTTTCATACTAGCTTCGGGGTGCTTGTTTCAATCCATACAGGGCTTTGTTAAGTCTACATACCATGTCCCTCTTGTCTAGATCAACAAACCCTTGTGGTTGTTCAATGTATACCTCTTCTTCAAGTATTCCATTTAGGAATGCAGACTTGACATCCATTTGATATACCTTGAATCCTTTATATGCAGCATAAGAAAGTACAATATTCTTACTCCTTCTAGCCTAGCAACAGGTGCAAAGGTTTCTCCATAGTCAATTCCTTCTTCCTATGCATAACCCTTGCATACTAGTCTTTCTTTATTTCTTGTGACTTCTCCATTCTCATTCAGCTTATTCTTGAATATCCATTTTGTACTGATGAAATTCTTGTCATCTGGTCTTGATACAAGTGTCCATTTGTTGTTTTTCTCTGTCTATTCAATCTCTTCATTCATAGCACTTATCCATTCATCATTATCTAGTGTAGTGTTGACACATTTGGGCTCATAATCACAAATAAGACATCTTGTATTTAGAGACTTACTTCTAGTTCTCATACCAGCCTTTTTATCTCCTATGATCTGGTCTTGTGGATGGTTCCTTTTGACATATCTTGAAAGTACAGGTACAACTCTTTTTCTATCAGCTTGATCATCATTTTGTTGTCCATCAAGTTGTGCATCATCTTGAGCAATATTTTGATCGTTGGTATTTGTAGCCTGATGCTCAGGTGCAATGATCTATTGCTCGAGAGCTCTACATTGTTGATAGGGTAGAGTGTCAGGTTCCTTGTTGTAAGTAAACTTATTGTAGTCCTCTAGTTCTTTAGTGCTTTCCTTTTCATTCTTCTCTGCAAATTCATCTATCTTTACATTTGCACTTTCAACAATTTTGTTAGAGGCTTTGTTTAGACATTTATAAGCCTTGATCTTGGTAGAATACCCTAAAAAAATTCCTTCATCACTCTTGGAGTCAATTTTTCCATTTCTATCATCTTTTAAGATATAACATTAACTGCCAAAATTTTTGAAATAACTTACATTGGGTGTGTATCCATACCATAGCTCACAAGGTGTCTTTCTTCAATTGTACTTTGTTTGATGTGTAAGAAATAGTACTGACAACTTCCCTCCAGAAGATCTAGGTGATTCCTTTTTCTATCATCAGTATCCTTGCACAATCAACTATGGATCTGTTCCTTCTTTCAACAATTCCATTTTGTTGTGGTGTTCTCGGTGCAGAGACTTGTCTTTTGATTCCATGCTCATTACGAAAGTTAGTGAATTCATCTAAAATAAATTCCCCTCCTCTATATGATCTTAAGCACTTTAAATCCTTACCACTTTGCTTCTCAACCATTTCTTTGTACCATTTAAACATCTTAAATGCTTCTGATTTATCTTTTAGAAACATGACTATCATCATTTTAGAGTAATCATCAACAAAGAGAATAAAAAATACCTATCTCCATAATAACTTTTTGTCCTAATAGGTCCACATAAATCAACATGGACTAATTCTAGAATTGCATCAGATGTATGGATTTTTCTTTTAAAACTAGACTTTGTCATTTTACCTTTTTGACAATTCTTGCACATGATGTTGTCAGGCTTGGTCATCGTCGGTAAGCCTCTGACATTTATCTTTTTGCTAAGCTTTATCATGTTGTCAAAATTCACATGACACAATATTTTGTGCCATAGACATATGTCTTCAATTGTAGCAATCAAACAAGTGGATTCAGTATCATTCAGATAGAATAAGTTACCTTTTGTCTTCTCACTGGTACCAATCAGATTTCCAAATTTATTGAAGATCTTTTCCTTCTTATTTTCAAATGCTACTCTATGACCTGAATTATTCAACTAAGAAACACTCAATAGATTATAATTCAATCCATTTACCCAATAAGCATTTTCACATTTAATCTGGTTATTCAACATTATGGTTCCTCTACCTTCAAATGGACAAGGTGTGTCATTACCCATTCGTACTGAACCACCTTTATAGTATTCAAAAGTCTCAAACTTTTTCTTGTCACCGGTCATATGGTGAGTGCAGCCACTATCTATGATCCAAACATCATTTTTTCTAACCTTAGATATGAGAGACATTTCTACATACCTTTCTTCATCATTATCTGAATCATCCTTTACAGCCACAAACACCATCTCGATGTCTTCATCAGATTTAGTGTCAGTATCATCATCTTTGCATTTTGCTAGGTAATTGGCCTTCTTTCCTTTGTCCTTATAGTCTCAAGTATCTCTTCTTTCTGATTGTTGGTAGCTTCTATAATCACCTCTGTCATACTTATTTTCAAATGATATGTCATTACTTTTGTCATCTTTTCTTCTGTTAGTACATCTTTCAACAAAGTGTCTAATCATATTGCAATTAAAACAAACAACTGGTAATTTAGCTTTGTATTTACCTTTGCCTCTCTGCATTCTTCTGGCAATAAGTGCTTCAATTTCATCAAGGTCATCTTCTTCACTTTCACTATCACTATCTTTTCTTATAGTGTTTTTATGACTTGATTTACTTATTCTCATAGAAGTTTTGAATGCAGACTCTATGTTTGGTAAGACACTATTATCAAAGTTATTCATCTCAAATGAAATCAGTCTTCCAATCAAACTGTCTAGAGTAACATTGCTATTTGGTACTGCTCTCATTTCTTGAATGGCAGATACTCTAATAGCATAAGTAGGTAGTAAGGTTCTTAGATACCTCCAAATCCTTGGATAGCATTGACTACCTCTTTGATTCTTGTGCTTTACTGAGTGATGTTTTCACCTTCTTTCATTTTGAGATCATCAAATTTTCCTCTAAGGCTTTTTTCCTTGGCTCTCAAAACATTTTTGTCACCACCATATGTACAAGCATCAATATGTCCCACATATGCTTTGCAGTCTTACAGGATTTGACATCTTCAAATTCAGCATCGAAAAGTGAGGAAGCAAGATATATCATCATGTCATTGTGTTCATGCTTCTCTCTCATTTTTTCAACTATTGGTGCTCCTGCGGGCAACACATATTCAGTTTCTAAGTATTGAGTAACATCATTATCAATACCTGATAAGTGGAGTCTTATTCTGCTTTGCCATGAAGCAAAATTGTCTTTGTTCAACTTGGGCACATCTCATCTGTTCATCTTGTGATCTTTAGCTTAGGTCTTGAAACCTTCATTTCTAAGCACACAAGCTCTGATACCAATTGTTAGAAATAATTGAGAGGGGTGGGGGGG
>MU224275.1:3484613-3497491 GCA_018584345.1 Thuja plicata
TTGTTCAACTTGGGCACATCTCATCTGTTCATCTTGTGATCTTTAGCTTAGGTCTTGAAACCTTCATTTCTAAGCACACAAGCTCTGATACCAATTGTTAGAAATAATTGAGAGGGGTGGGGGGGTGAATTAGTGGCCTCAAACATTAATCCTTAAATAAACCCTTTAAACTTATAACCACCCATTATATCGCAAGTTATCTTCTATCCTACAAGATGAATGCCATAAAATACTTATATCAATTTACTACTTGTTGGATTGCTCTGTCAAACCTTCTTCTGTATGTTTACCGATAAGCAGTCATCTATTTACCAAAATACAGTAAATATGTAGAGTATACCAATAAATATAGAATTAACTATGTAAGATACAAAATAGTAAAGAGACGAATCATACGCACATAACACATGGATTTTTAACATGGAAACCCTATTAAGGGAAAAACCACTGGGACTGGTACCCCAAATTTTCACTCTTCTGAAGTGAGCCCTGTTAAGAGACAACCCTATTAAAGGTTACAAACACACTGTTAGGTGTGACCTTGTTAGAGGATTTAGAAATAGTTTGTCAACTAGTATCTGGCATCTAATGCTACCATCCTTGATCAAACTCTCTTGGCCTGTCAATAGGTATCAGGCATATCCAATGCTACTTTTGTGATCAAAATGTTTGATACTCCTTGAGATGTATCTCAATTTGAAAAAGACTTTTAAGTCCTGCTTGGTTAAGAGGCTTATATGCTTCAATGGTTAAACTGAAACACTAATGATCTGTTCATACATACAACTCAATTGCAAATTTTCAGATCTATTGTAGGTCCATTACTTCACTAATCAATATAATCAAATATATACCTTTGCTCCACACTTGTTCTGTTCTGTGATGCTTGTCTCACTGTTCGTCAGTGTCTGCAGAATCTAGCTCTTTCTTTAGCTTGTTGATCAGGACTGAAATGAAGACTTTATTCTCCTTCAGATTTTCTTTAGCATCTTTTCTCTTCTCTTGTTCACCCCACACACACAATTCATAATGAATTGAGTTTGTCTCTTATAGACATGATTTCTTCTTTTCTAGGCTTTCTTGATCTTGGTGTGTTCAACAATCTTTGCCAATAGATTTAAATAAAATCTCCAATCTGATCTCGTAGAGATCTTCTTGCCAATTGGATAAAGCAGCTTTAAATCAATTACTTATCTTTGACTTTATCTGGATGATTAAAACAATGATAAGTATCTGTTAACTCTATATTTAGCTTCTTGACAGCTAAGCATTTTTGTCATTTTCTGATTTCTCTATTCTGTCAGTCAACACTTCAGTTTTTCATCGGTGACAACTGACTGTTCTATCGGTGTGACTTTAGTTTTCATCAGAATCTCCATCCTTGTCTTTTTTTTCAGTCTACACTAAAATTCTGTCCGTTGGGTTACTCTATGTTTTTCTCGTCAGGCAACACTATAACTCTTCTCATCGGTAATGTTGTGCATTTCTTCGTCGGGCAACACTGTGACTTTGTTCTTTTACTCTGACCATCAGGTGCACTCCATTGATGTATGCAGTCACTTAGTGAATACTTGACTTATATGCATTACTGATAGCATAGCCTTTGATTCATTGTTTCTTTGAAGTCTTTAGAAGTATTACAATGACCATACAAATTATATCAAGTTGACATCAATGACAATACAATACATTAACTGATTTAATGCCTTGCATGATGATCAATTTAACATCTTCATATATTTAATCAGTTACATGTCATCAGAAACTGATGGAAAATTGGATGAAATCATTGAAAAAAATGACGATGAAAGAGACACTATAAAAAATTTTACAAAACTGTGGAGTATATTGTTGCCGCAAATAAAAATTTATAGAACCAATTGGAGCATGAGACAGAAAATACAAAACATTGGGAAGAGAAAGTAGAGGAAGAGAAAAAAATGTCAACAAATGGCAGAAGAGTTGTAGAAGGAAAATAATACAATTAAAAATTCTGTAGATAGATTGAATGACAATATGAAGAATACAGTAAACTATATAAACAAAACATTTGGGGGAAAATAATGCAGAGGAGTGACAAGTTGTCTAAATGGTTTGAATTGAATGAAAGTATAAGAGTAATTATTTGGAAGCTCAAAGAGCTCATTAAGAATAAAAAAGATGTTTATTCAAAAGAGAATATTGCAAAATAGATTTTTGAAGAAGTCTACATTACTAGTGACAATAATTTGGCAAAAAAGGGAATTAATAGCTACAAGAAAAGACAAACAAATTGGCGAATCTTGGTTTGTCAATGAGTATTGACACATCAAATAAATTCATTGGAAAAGAAGAATTTAAAAAAAAAGGACGGAGGACAAAATGAAGCCTGATTTAGATTTGCTTCCTAAGGACACAACTCCTCACAACTTTCTGAATTTCATCAAACCATTGAGAACTTTGAATGCAATATTAGATGAAACAGTGGTGTCAAGTGACTCTTCCAAATATGGATTATTGACAAAGTTGTAGGTGACTTACTATACCTTAAAAAAAATTGGACTTCCATCAGAAGGAGAGTGGATCACCTTAGAAAAACTGGCACAAACAACAAAGGTCTCATGAATCATAGTATGTATTACATAGTTTTATGCTTTTACTCTTAATTTCAAGGTTTTCTTATTTTCTCTATTTGGAACTTGGCATCACTTCAAATAAATATATTTTATGAACACGAAAAGTGCAACACTCACTGTTACTAATCTAGTCTATGATTCACACCTTCAGGCTTGTAAATTTGTATTCCCAAATTCTTTCAGGTTTTAACTTTTCTATCTTTATCTATTTGTGATTTCTAGGTTTTGTGTTATTCTCTATATTCAATTTGTCATGTGTTGAATTAAGTTTTAAGTTTGTTTTTTGAATAGGAGAAATGTATCAATTGTTAAATTGTTAATTCAGCCTATGATGGACCATGGTCATAGATACCATCAGGCTTTTAAAATTGTATCGAGTTTGTGATACTGATGGGCCAATAGATTTAGTGCCTTGGTAATTAATTTTTATGTTGAGTCTTCACATTTTGCAAAACAACCTTACTGTATACAAAAAAATAGAAAAATCATAATGTGCTTATAGATAGAGTAATGCTTATTTAGACATGGTGAGATTTTCATTAATTCTTTCAAAATATAGATATATGATACTATGTCTAAATAAACATTACTCTATCAATAAACACATTAAGATTTTTCTAATTATTTTTTTCTGATATCATGTATGCTATTTTCTATTTGAAAATAGAAACTTGAAAATTGCAATTGCAGATCAATATTAAATGTCATTGACATAAACATAAAATATCATCAACTTATCAACAACATTGAGGATTTTGTAATATGAATGATGCAATATGTTCATAAATTTAATAAATACCTAGAAACAACTAGTGCTAAATCTCTTAAACTTGCCAATTCATCTCATCATTATCATCCTCATCTTCAAATTCAGTGGTAGTGCTTCCTCGATTCAAATCTGTGTTTTATTCACTTTGAGTCTGCATACCTCCACTTAACTGCATCTCAATGCTACCACTACATGATTCATTATTATTCTTTCTTGCATTAATAATTTTCCCACTCCCAATTTGGTTTGAAGTGTTATCCAACCCTCTTCTTTTGCATTTTTTCATCTATATTTTCAGTTACCTATTGTAAGAAAAACTATTGACATCCCACATAGATGTATAGAGCCTCAAGAAATTTTCCATATTCTTGTCTAGCTTGTTTCTTAGCTTTGATTTTAAGAACCCCAAGGCACTGAAAAATCTTTAATCCTCCACCGAACCCAATATAATGGTTTAACATAAATCAACAAGCTTGAAATATTCTAATATTAAATCACACAACAATTTGCTCAGACCTAGATTTTTCCAAAGTTTTGTTACTGATCCCTCTTCATGGGGGTTCTCCATTATTCGATATTGGTACTTCATAGTGATTGCAAAATGGACTGATTTCTCTCTAAGAATAATTTCATTTAAATTTTTTTTTATAGTTAGTCCATTGAATTCTTTAGACTTGCAAAATTTATTTATCAAAGTATTTAGCTTATCATGATAATCGGCTGAATTGGTGAGATTCCAATATTGAGGAAATAAAATAGAATGGATTCAATTATGTTCTCATGAGGGAATCTGGTTCTAATCTCCGTTGAAATATTATAGGTGATTTCCTTCACAGAAATAGTTACTGACTCAACGATCTTGCTAAATTCTTCCTTTGTAACTTTTTCTACTCGCTTCTTTGGGAAATTTCCTGGTTCCTCCACCATGGAAATGTAGTGAATTTGTATCTCAACTCCATGTACAATAGAACATAACTCCATGTTTTCATCAATCTGTAAAACGTTATCAAAATTTTTCAAATCTGTGAGTGTCTACCACTTAGAAAAAATTTCATCGGATGATGTTGGTTGAGAACAATATAGATTATCGAGGCTCATGCATGTAAATTTATGTATCTTAGCATATTCTTTAATATACATAGCTCTTTTTGGGGATTTTTTTTATAATATTCCTCATTTCCTCTAGCATGGGGAGAAGAGCTACTAAAGTCAAGAGTGTCTCTATATTACTTAACCTTCAAAGTAGGTCAACAACTTTTAAATACTCCACTTTGTTGTGATTTTCGTACATTACTCTAATCAAGGATGGATAATCGGAAAAAACTTGATGGGTTTGTCCATCCATAGAGATTCATCTGGTATCAAAATCCTTAAGAAGCTTGTTCCCATCAGTTATTCCAACAACAAATTTTTGAAATTCCAAAAATCATTTGGGAATATGACAGAAGTATGAGTAGAGCTCTCTTATTAAATATTCAATATTTGTTACGATGGCATACTTTCTCACAATTCTAAAATATAGATTCATTCTATGTGCCATGCAATGAATGCCATCCATGTAGGGTGAACAAGGAGTTTCCATCTTTGTATAAAGACTATTCCTCTAACCTTGAATTACTGAAGCTCCATCTGCTCCAATACATACCAACTTTTTGGAAATCATCAAGTCATCCATACCTCCATATTCAATTAAAGAGCTCTTTACTAGTTGAAATAAAATTTCCGTTGTCACACTCTCCTTCATTTTAATAATAGATAGTAGATGAGGTTGGCGGACATGATTATGTACAGTATAAACATGAATGCATACCAATGATGTATTATCCACTGTTGTAACCTCGTCTAAAGATAATGCAATAAAGCTTGACTCTGTTATTTTTTTCTTTACATCTTTTTCAACATCAGCAAGACAACTTTCCCATTCACATCCATTGTTTACTGACCAATGAATAATATGATAGTTAGTAAATTTCAAAAAGTGTAATAAAGCACTCATTGGTGGGTAGTCTGTCCTAGCACGCCCTCTGTTCAAAATATTAAAAACAACACTTAACTGGACAACTTTTCCCAGTTGTTCTACTTCCATTGCTTTTCCAAAAATAGCTTCAATAGAACCTTTAAGTTTAGTAGCCACCATCTGTAATTTCTCATGCAAATAAAATTCTTCGGCATTCTTAAGATGTTGACATTGCTCCTTTTTTTTCCATCTTATCCTTGATTTTTCAACTCCATCTATGATTTGTTTTTCATAAACTTTACTGATATGATTTTCTATGGTGTTAAATTTTAGTTGCAACCTCTTTTCCTTGTTATGTTTCCAAGTGCAAATCTTAAACCTGCATTCTATTGGAGCCCAACCTTCAATTGGATTCTCCACTAGTTCAATGAATGGATACTTTGACGCCCAATAAATTTTAAAATTCCTGTATAGATCCCACCCCTGATCCTTTTTTTTATTTGGATCTTATTTTCTCCTTTCGTGCATCATCTTCATCTATGGCATTCTCACCCAATTCGATTATATAATTACAACTACCCTGGGTATCTATAAGAAAATATTATTCAAGTTCATTGTGATATGAGATATCGCGTTTGCCTCCTTATTCAATATGTGGTGTAGGTTGTGAATATTTTACTTGTACTTGTGATGATGTACCTTCCTAATTTTCATGACAAACATTTCCAACACCAAAGTACAAAGATAAGGTTCTGCATTTTTTTGGCCTCTCTTGGCCTTCCCCGCATTCAGGAGTCCTTCCCTTCTTCATATTTGACATTTCCAATGAAGTAAAGGTTGAAAAAAATATCTACTTGTTTAAGAAACAATAATAAACTATATGATTCATTGTTCGTACAACCTACAATCTAGATGTATGAGGTTTCCTAAGTGACCACTGATGAGTCCCTACTCAATAAGAATAAACTCAAAAGTGTAAACAGATAAAGATAAATTCATAATAATATTATAATACTTCAAAATAATGATAACTTACCTTAAATTCACTAGCAGTTGCCAATGCAGTCAGCAACAATAATTGTTCCTGGTCTGATGTGAGGTCCTACCCCGACCATCCATTTCAGAGTTGATATTGTTATATCATATTTATCTGGATGATACATTGTTTTGATACATTTCATATTGGACCTTTTATAGTATAGATATCATATGATTACTCCATTTTGATGATACTTAGAGGTATTATTATATATAGGATTCTCTATCGATGGGATTTAACTGTTTCCATTTTTATTTTTTGAATTTGCAATTTGATCATATGTCATGTAAATGTGAAATTCAGTTTAAATTCTGCAAATGTTTCATAATGGTATGTTAGGTAATTATCAGTTATATGTTCATGATTGATCTAGTTCTAAATAGTGATGTATATAATTTTCATTAAAGGAATATATTATAATGTGTAATATCATGAATATGTGTTTTCCTTTCTTGGACTACTGATGCCCTGTTTGAGTGTGCGGGTGGATAGACCATGGTTTTAAAATCAGGGAAACAAGACCGGGCTAATTGTGAATATCTATGTGAAGCCAAGGTTAGCCCTAGAAAGGGAAATAACCTAATTGTAAATGTTATATATGTTGTAAATGTGAATTTGCATGGTTGTAAATGTATTTCCTTTTAATTTTGCTAGTTCTTTTTAAACATGCCATTTTGTAAATGTGAGGTGCTTTTGTCAATTGACACATGTGTTTGTGAGATGGCATGCCATGTGGATTGTTTAAAGTTGATTTATACCCTAGTTTATTATGTAGTGTTACCATGTGAGGTAAGCTTGTCATGAAAACCCAAGTCATGAGTACTATTCTTGAAATTCGAATGTAAACTATAAGGGAGTTTTTGAAGGGTTAAAATGAGTCCTTTGAGGTAGTTAGAGTTAAGAATATCTATTTTTTTAGTAGTACTATGGGTTTGAGGTTTTTTTTCATTGTTTTGAGTGTCAAAACCTCTTTTTTGGGCCTTCTTAATTGCCTTTCTAGGATAGTGGCGAATTTGGAGAAAAAGAGAAAGGCCCTCACTCCCTTCAAGTTAGTGGAGTCCCTTCCATGCATGAAGTTTGAAAAATGTTAGAAGGAAGGACACATGTCTCTATCTTCTTGTTGGGAAAGAGGTGGAGTGGAGAGGAAGCCTTTTAGGGAGGAAGGAGAGGAGACTGGGGGCTGATTTCCCACTCTCCATCTTTGGAGACTTGTAGATTGTGCTTGGAGGATTTGGCTAGTTTTGGAGAAGTTAAGGGAAGGAGAACTAGAAACACAAAGGGTCATCTCAAAAACATCATCCATCGCTAGGAGTAAGGTTGGTACTCCTATGTCATGTGTGGTTTTTCCTTGCATTCATGTTGTTTAAATTCTTGCTGAATTTGTTGGAATTATATTGGAATGATGTACTGAGAGGGGAGGGTTGAATCAGTACCTCTAAAACTTTTCTTGGTTAGCCCATTAAACCTTAATCATCAGTTTGTAAATTATCTTATTTAACTGTTCATCTTTCTTTATGCATATGTAATCATATCATAAGTTCTTTTTAGTATGTAACCATAATAGAAACATTCATGAAAATAGATAACACGTGACACAAGATATGATATCACAGAAAAGTCCTGTTAGGAAGTAAAAATTGCAGTGGGGATTTTTACCCACAAGACTTCACTATCTGCAGATAAGAAGGGGTCAGTTAAGGCTTACCATTGGTCACTTCTGATGACCTACCCTGTTAGGAGTATTACAGTGGAGACCTATTAAGATCTACTTCGTTTAAAGCTTTAGCAACACTGTTAAGTGTGCACTCTGTTAAGAGATTTGTAAAGAACTATTAAGTCCACCTTCTACAAAAGGATTTTAGATGTGATGCACTTGTTAGAATGCAACTACATAAGTCTTTGATTTGATGATGTATGCAATCTTCAACTACTGATAATAGATCCAATTAAGCTTCATACATATAAGTAATCATCCTTCCATGATTGAATAATACCTTTATCTTCTCGTCGGTAGCCTCTGTGTGTTCTTCGACAACTGATGTGTTCCATTTCTGAACTTTGCATGAATTCTACCTTCTACTCCTTAGATGCTCTGTGTGGCTATCAACAATAATGAATTCATAACTCACAATTGAGTTTGAACATCTATTTATACTAGATTTAGGTTCACTTCTTGATTCATGCATTGCAAGTTAACTCTAGATCCAAGGTTTACAACTTGACCTTGATCTTTAGTTAGATATGTTTTAGATCCATTAATATGCTTTAAAAAATTTACATAAATCTTTCTTGACCCTCAAGTTATGATTTAAAATAAATTAAAACTCTATAAATAGAATTACATTGCTTTATCCATCGTGTAAAAATTAGATCCACAATTTGCGGGTTCTCTAACTGACTGTCGGTTCTGACGGTCAGTTTTCTTGGTCGTCGGTGTTCCTTTCTTAAACTTGTCATCGAGTATGCCTTTTCTGTTCCTGTCGGGTTTGTTCTAAAAACTGTGTCGCTAGTGATGCTTGTAGTCGTCGGTGATGCTTGTTGATTCTATACTTAGCATTTTTCATGACCTCTGTGTTTTGTCGGGTATGCTCGTTGTTCGCCGGTAATGCTTGAAGTCTGCCGGTGATCTTTGTAGTCTGTCGGTGATCTTTGTCAATGTTTTTCACTAAGTGTACTAATGGCAAAATAATGTCATCAAATTTACTTAATTTCCATGATTCATGTTGTGTAAATGTGGTTGAGCTATTATGTTGGTGCAAGGAATTTGATTCCTTGTTATTTTATTTTTGTTTACTATACAATCTCTGTTATAAAACAGAGTCCCATTTTCTCCCCCCTTTTTTATGTTAAAAATATATATAAAAAAGAAACGTGCAGTATCTTAAGAAAATACATATATATATATATATATAAAAGAAAAAACTGAGTTTTATCTTGCTGTTATATACATAGGTAGATTAGAATAGTACATGTTGACACAAATTTGTATATGATCTATTTAAATATGTGTATATTCATATATATACCTATATATATACATATATGTTGTTATATTGTCTTCTACCCATAAAATCTAGACAAAATTCTAAAATGTTACATAAGGGAATACATACTCTTTTAAAATAAATCTTTTAAGTTAGGTAATTTGTAAACAAACATGTTTCTTTTCTATTTCTTTTAAACGATCAAGTTCTTCATGAACAAACTGAATTTAAACTTTCTTTACATTTTGAAGTTCAGTGAAACAGAAACTAAATGGGGCAACTGTTATACAGGAACATTTCTCTTAATAAAACCAGAATAGAAAAGTATCCACTAATTTACCACATAACTTATGCATATTTGTTTGCGGATTTGAAAGACAAAGTTTACATAAGAGAGGAAATTTCTTTCTTTAAAGAATTCATAAGTTAGAAACACTAGCATTACATAGATGTTTACTTTATGATTTCATTAAAACATAATAAACCATTTTGATTAAAACTTAATGTATACTTTTCTCTTCACATCTACAATAACTAGCAACCTTAATAAGACTTTCATCACCAATTTTTTTTTTAAAACAAATTTTTCCAGAATATCAATTTATAAGCCTTAGCCCTATGGCATGAGAAGAACTAATAAATACACCAATCTCATCTTATGACCAAAAATGATTTCTTCATATCCATCTTGAACTTAAATCTGCTAGGTAGAGCAAACAACAACTAATCTGCAAAACAAGGTATTTGGAATATCCCATGGGAGCTCACCTCCCAACCTAGGCCTCTATGAGGCCACCCCCAAGCTAGGGGAAACAAGAAGGGGTAGGGTGATATTCAAGCAGACAACACACAAAACAACCCAAGAAAACAACACTTAACTCCCATCCAAGTTTTATACACAATTGGGTCTAAAATGGACTCAAATTAGGGGTGAAGGTGGAAACACACATGAAGGAGAATGCCAAGCTAGAATGCCTAATTTATGCACAAATATACACATGCCTTCCCAAGGCTTTATACTTCAACCCAAGAGCACCAATAGACAACCAAATTCCCTTATCAACCCCATAAGAAATTCACAAGATAACATTGGCAACATGGATCCCATAATATCCATGATACATCCCTCTTCTTCCAAAGAAGAGACTCTACAACTAACATGGTTTCCCAACTATGCCCTTCACCCACAATTGAATTTCTCCTCCCTCCCAAGGTAAAAATATGTCAATTCACTCCTTTGACACTATGGTATTGATCCAAATTGAGACCTTCAAAACGACCAAATTGTGTACAAATAAATCTGATCTTTGATTTTATTTATACCAATCATTATTTGGAAAATTTGGTAGGAATTTATATGACATACAAGTATTTTATGAATCTTGTTTAATTATAACATGTTTTATGCAATTTTCTAGGTGATTATGGATCATCCAATTAATTGGAGATTATAATAGAGTTGGCAAAAATTGTGGTGAATTGAGACACACTTCCATAAAATGCCAGGCGAATTGGGACCGCTACAAATAAATCTTTATATGAATATTGGATAATTGTGGCCATCGATTAAGACAAGCTTCAATAATTGTAGGCAAAAATATTGAATTTACCATGTGGAAAAAGTGGATTCTATTGGCGAAATCATGATAGAGATACAAATAATTACATAAAATAATGGGCGATTGGCCCGTGCATTGGAACAAAAATTTAAAAAGTTTGGGTGAAGTGACCACCCTGATCGATACAATTTATTCACCAAATTCTAGGTCGCCGACATGAAACATTTTCCAATTAGAAAATATTTGCTAGTAAAGTATACTCTGGTCCATGAATTTGGTTTTGAATTTCAACAAAGAAAAAAAACTAAAGAAAAGACTAGGTACAATGTTAATTTATTCTATGAAAAATAGTTCAACTTCCACTATAACAACATGCTTTGTATTAGTATTTTCTTAGAAGCCAACAAAATGATATAATATTTCTTAGGTGAGAGGACCCAACAAGTGAGCATGTTCCAATAATTGTGATAACACTTGTTGATATAATTCCCAATGTTTTAGATAATATTGCACCAATAGTTGTGACTTTAAAGTTGTTATTATTGATTATGACCATCCATAATTAAATGTAATATGTTTTTTAGATATAAAAAATAACAAATCATGTGATGCCACATAATGCAATAATAAAACATGACATAGTGCACAAGTATCCGTCTCACTCTTTTTGGGCCTTTTTGAACACCTTGGCAAAAAGCATGTTGATATGGCCTTGAAACCTTAGTTATAAGTAGGGGAATTGCCAAGTAAGCTACTGTAAAAAATTTGGAGTGATATGAAATTTCGACATAGATTTTGAGAAGCACAAAGTTATGGTTCTCAACTATTGGGTCCCCTCACTTATATGAGTTTGTTTATTGCTCCATCACCATAATCAAATAAAGATTGGTTCATCCTTTGGCTCTTTGTAGTTGGATCACAAGATGTAACAATTGAACCATGTGATTCTTCACATCATCTTCCTTGTGCTCCAATATGTTAAATTTCAATTTTCCTAGCATAGGTTCCTAATGTTAAAAAATTGGCAAGATTCTTCGGCTAATAAAATACTTATTGTATTGCATTCTTCCACAAATATGAATCATTATTGATATGACCTAAGTATAAAGGATTTTCCACCTTCAAAGCACACAAATATTCCTTTGTAGCTAGAGCCTTATCTAGTTCTTGGTGGATAAAAGAATAGATCACTCTATCCTGTAATCCATTAATGTTCTTATGAAGTTCCCAAGTATGCTAAGGATTCACACTTAGATCCTTAACATAAAAATGTCTGCATAAAGTGTTGAAAATTTCCCTTGCCTTATTGATGTTGTAAATAGTGACACCTGTGTGCATAAATGTTGACACACTTCTATGAATCATTCCATCCAAGGTTGCTCAAGAATGAGGCCTCAAATATCGATCCATAGCTCTCTAGTCATGGAGTGCAAATGTGTGAAATAGAGGCCCTCAGATTGACCTAGGTAGTGCCCATGCAAGTACACCATGAAACAAGAGATTCAAATGCATGAAAAATGAGATCTATTCTATATGATAACAATGCATGAAAGAAAATTAATCTAAATGATAACAATGCATGATTAATCTATGAAAAGAAATACAAATGCAAGTTTAATCTATGAAAATAAACATGAATCTAATCTACATGAATAGCCATGGATGTAAGAAGAATGAGACAATAAGAGAGAAGTTGCAATATCCAAGCTCAAATGCTCAAATGCTCAAATGCTCCTCCAAAGTTGCTCTCCAAACCTGCAGCATAACAATACTATGAAAAAGATTCTCTTAAATGACAAGGAAAGGTTTCCTTATATAAGAAAGTGAGCGATTGAGATTAAGAGGCAAAAATCAAAGGCTATGATTAAGAGGCAAAAATCCCACCACTTAGGAGGATGTGATGAAAAAGGGATTTTATTTAATTTTTATTTAATTCATTTCCTTTTTCAACAAAT
>MU224275.1:3497701-3528148 GCA_018584345.1 Thuja plicata
TTTTAATTAGATAAAAATGATCAAACCTTAGGAAATATTGAAATAATTGAATAATTGAATTAATTACAATTTGATCAAGGAAAATGATTTGAATTGAAAATGTTGCAAAGCATTGATTCAGGAAATTTGATAAATTGATAAAATAATAAAATGGGGCCCATAGTCTAGGCGACCATTTTAGGGTGCATACAACACCATCTTATGGATTATCATCCCTTAGTCTATCAACCTTGTCAACATGGTTTTCATGGTATTTATAATTTTGTAGAGGTACAATAGGAAGCAAGATTTAGGAAATATGATCATATATTAGGCCATCAATAACGATCCTATATGTACCATCATAATTTGTATCCCTATGTATTTTATTGCTTACCTAGGCCTAGTTTTGGCATGTGTGGCCTCTCCCATATGTTTTTTCTTATCACACCTTGATTTTGCACATATTTCTAGTATCCCCATACCAAATAGGACCTATGGTTCAAATTTGTTTCTGATTTGAGTAGACAAGGAAAAATTGGAGGGTCAAGGGCGACTTAGACTCACCCCTATCCTCAAGAATTGGCCCCAAATTCGAATCAAGAAATGGTTATCAAGTTTTAGTGGGATTCCAAAATCTATGCCAACTTCCTTCAATTTTTGCACCCTTAAATGGATAGGAAAGGTATATAAACAAGGCTACCTCCCTCATTTTAGCAATTTATTAAATTCAAGCATTCATGATCTCCATAATTCAAGAAGAAAGAATAAGCACTCAAGCATTTCAAGCATTCAGGGAATTTTATCCCACCATATTCTTCATTATATAAATCTTCAACAACCTCCATGCAAGCTTATTTTTTATGATTTCCTTTTAGGTTTTTGTGGTTTCATTTTATTACTTCAACACTTGTGATCACATTCAAAGAGCATTACATCATCAAGGTATAAGACATATTATTTCTCAGATCTAGACTTTTCTATATATTAGCATGATTTCAATTTAAGTTCATTTTATTTCAATTTCATGGTTGATTATGAAACCATGGTTTGACCTAGGCAAACTCCTTTATACAAACCTTTGTCATTTTTGTTATGTGCATGAAGTAGGTGGATCCCATACAGAATGAGCTACAAAAAGATGGTATTAAGAGCTATAGTCTATAAGTTGTTTCATAAAAAAGTGTCAGGACAAAGGTGACTTTGACTCACCTTGTCTTGGAAAAGGGAAACTTGGAGGGTTAGTGGCAACTTTGACTTTCCCATATTCTCCCATTTTGATCCAAAATTTGGTTCACAGGTGTTGCCCATTTTTTTCACCCCATGTAAAAATGGTAAGGATTGAGTCATGTCTCTCCAAAGTTCTAAGTCTTTTATTTTGATTTTTCAAGGCTTTCAAAACTTGGGTTCAATTCTAGAACATCCATTGGAGTTTAACCTTGTCATTAGAACTATATTTCCTCTGTATTATCCCCACTTCATCTTTTCATCATTCGTGTCACATAATATGTCTGAGTTCGAGTTCAAATGTTGTCAAGTTTATGTCCATAACATTTTAAAATCAAGTAGCGGAACTCGTGGTTGTTTCTATAAGTATAGTTGAGATCCCGCCATGGAAGTGGAATTGACGAAGACTAAATAAAAATATCTTAGACTAAAGCGCAAGTGAACAAGCAAAAGTGTTACAAGCTATAGTTGTGGTTGCACTAAAATATCGACCTAGCAATGCCTAATACAACCACTAGACTTATAGAATCCATAAGAGGTAGTTAAGCCATGTCGTGAACCTCGTAAGGGATACTGGCACACTGCCAAAAATCCCCCCTAGCATTACTTGTCACGATCTACGTAGATTTGAACCTATGACCAAGATCTGATGCCACTTGTTACAAGCTAGATTTGTTGTTGAACCAAAATATCAACTTGTCAATGCCTGATACAACCACTAGACATATAGAATCCATAGGAGGTGGTTAAGAAATTTCATGAACCCTGCAAGGGATACTGGTGCACTACCAATAAGAAGTGAATCCTAGTTCCAGAATAATCTTCAAGACCCAAAAAGAAAAATAGAACACTTCAGTAAGGAAGAAAAGGAACACACTTTGGAAATCGACGTTCTTATAAAGAAAAAAAGGACTTGTGGGCGGTTCTAAGACATCCATTAGAATTTGATCATAAATTTGGAACAAGTCAACTTGAGTAAAGGAAAGAAGATTTAAAAAGTGAGAATGAAAGTTAAAGGAAGTAGAGATAAGTTAGAGTTCTGGAAACATCATTGTAACCCGAAGCCCTAAATGGAAAAGTTAAATCTAAGATAAGTGGTCATTCCAAAGTCATAAGGAATAAAACTACCTAAAAAAATGTAAGGAGGACATAAATTATAGTTCAAGAACTACTATCAAAACCCGCAAATAGAAATGGAACCTTTTGAAATAGAGAGGAAGACATGAACCGAAGGTCATAAGGTCACATGGAAGTTCCATCTTTGATGTTCAATTTTGACGCTGCTCAAAAAGGCGTCTATTTTAAAGTTTGGAAAAGATGACGTATCCCAACATTCAAAAGTGGTTGGAGCATTTAATTCTTGAAAATACCTGCATTAATGGCACCACTAAATGCAATTAAAGGGGATTAAATAGGATTTATGAGATGCATAATTTACTCATTCTCCAAAGATCCAACTAAAGAAAATGATGAAAGCTAGGGCATCAAAAGATTTCATCAACAACCTAGTGGCATCCAAATTTAGTGAGTTGATCTACTCTCATCATTGTTTCTATTGAATTTCAGTTGAATCTAGAGTTGTAGAACTAGTGCTTTAAAAATTGAAATAATCATGAGGTTCAAACACCTTGATTATGATCACCTAAATGGGCTTGAATGTTCTTTGAGAGAAATTGGGAATACAAAGTTGAGGCATGTAAATTTAAAGGAATTCTGAGAAAGGGCGAACAACCCAATAGGTATCCAATTACACAAAATTACTCAAAAGAAGATTATTAGAACCTGTTGGATTCCCCATTGCAATTCAATGTGTGGAATTGGTAATGGAATGCATAAATAGATATATCCTTGACACTAGGAAGATTAAAACACAGGATGAGAAAGTCCCCATCACTCTTGATAGAGAGACAATACAAAATGGCTTTTGTTTACCTATGAGAGGGGAATATGCACACCACAACTTCACTTTCTCTCAAACCAAATTTAGCATGAAGAGAAGTCAGTATAGGATAGATATTTCTAAGAATTTTTTTTACCCACCCAAGAAAGGCCAACCAAATTTTCCCAGAATTGTTCTTTAGACATCCTTCAAGGGTGAGATTGTGGATATAATTGTGTTGCTACATAGACTGAGAGGGAATGAGGATACCATCTATTTGGATGAATAGATGTTATTTTTCTTTCAAACAATTTGTGTTGATTCAGGGTATATAGATTGGGTAGAGATAATTAGTGACCGAATTAGTTAGCTAATTATTAAATTTTTGTTGAATAGATTTTTCTACATGTCATCATATTTAGTATATGCCTTAGCATGCATGCAGTATTAGCTAGGGTTTGGATCATGTGTAGGAGTTTGATGAGAATATTCAAATTTATGATTTTTACCCTAGCCTACAGTTGCACAATAGGTACATAAAACTTTCATAGGCTAAATGAATTTTTTACCATGAAATTAGCTCGGGAATTGTAGGGATGCCCAGAAAGAATAATTTCTCCAGAAGAAGCAACATTAATCAAGACTTTGGAAGTTGTTTTATTTAGTTCCACACTTTTACCTATATAAGAGTGGGTGCCTTTGATTACTTCCTCTGGAAGCTACCCCTCTATGTAGATGATAATATTATCATGGTGGATTTGTGTAGGAAAATATGTGAAGTGAATAAAAGGTGCTTATAGAAGCATAAGGAGGGTATAGATTTCCCTATTTTGTTGGGAGTGTACACATGTTCTTCTTCTTTGAATTTTATAAATATCACTAGGTCAACAAGCAAATATACAATGGAGACACACAATGTCATATGGGGGCATTTTGACCCAAGTGATTTCATTAAGGTTAACTTGCAATAGGGTTCTTTGTATCATCATGTCCCTGCACTAGAATACTTTTGGTCCAATTGTGTTGATGATTTTTAGGTAAGAAGGAGATCTTGGTCTAGGCTAAGAGTAGACCAAATTTAGGCATACAATGTCAAATTTGATGTTGGAGGAATTATAGAGGATATATTTGATGTAGTAGACCCTTAGTATTATGCCAGAGTTAAAAGTGTCCATTTGGAACCAATTAATTGGAATACCCTGGAGCTAGATGATTTGGATTTTAGGACAACTCCTATCTTTAAAAGAACTCAAAAATGGTTAATGAAGATGAGACGGGGAGAGAAGGATACCACACCATCTAGCACCCCTGTCACAGCTAGTCAAAATCCCACATCCCAACCAACACCAAATGTTGTAGTAACTAGTGCACCCATTGTAGGTTCATCTAGCATTGTTGGAGGAGGCAATGAGAAATTACTTGAGAAGCACCCAGGGGTTGATCTGACTTGCGGGGTAGGTCTCCTTCCTAATTTTGATATCACCATAGGAAATGTAGTCCCAAAATAAGGAGATCAAGAGGGACAGGAAAAGGAAAAAGAATCACCCAACAAGGTGAAGGTAAGGGGAAAGCACAAGAACATAGTAAGGTGTTAAAGTTCCCTTTCTCAACCCATGTTCCTATCATCACTACTCTTCCTGTCAAGAGGGTACTCATTTTCTCTCAAGATGCTTTAAAGGTCGTCTCTTAAGTACTAGCAACCTCTACTTGGCTGCAAGAATTCTAGACAAGAAAAGGAAAATAGAAGTAGAAAAATGTCCACCAAAGGATGCCATTTTACAGATCTTGCATGTAACCCTTGGTCTAAAAACAAATAATTTGAGAACTACTTCCCATCTTGTGGAGGATGCACATACTAGGCATGTCTTCTTAGAAGTGGCCCATCCAACCACTCAGAAATATCTAAATACTACCACCCTAGTTGATTTCTATGTGACAATGATAGATATAGGGGATCCCAAGTTTTCTTAGGATGTGGACATCTAGAAATTCTCCAATGCTAGGATGGAAAGGAGAATTGAGAAGATCAAGATAGATACAGATCACTTGAAAATATTGGTAAACATGTTGTTAGAGAGTCTCAAGTTGCTAATAGCACCCATATCTTCCCAATTGGCAAGTCCTTCAGATATAATTATGGACCCTATCACTGAAAATAATAAAGAATTGATCTCCCAGCAGCAGGTGGATAGTCAATTTGGTAAAGTGACTAGAGAATGGATTGCAGATTTGAAGGTACGAGGCCTACCTTTCATTGATAGGTTGAGTGGGGCATATGATGCCTTAGTGTTGGCAAGGAATTTCATAGTCTTGAAGATTAGGGTGGCTAAGATGGAAGAAACCATGCACAAACAAAAAATGAAACAAATCAAGGAAGTAATGGATATGAAAGCTACTACAACCATGAACCTTGATATGTTATAGTCATTCGATTAACCTTTGTAGAAGTGGATGTTTAGTATGGGTTACAAATGTGAATATGTTATGAAGAGTGAATAATTTAAGAAAACTCTTAAAGGAGGATAAAGAGATGATAGATCAAATATTTGGATATTTCAAAGATGTTGGTTGTGAGTTGCAGAGGAAAGATAAATCTAGGATTATTACCATTGATGAATTGAAGAACCAATATCAACAGAATATTGACAATATTACTACCCCTTAGAATTTATGTAGAGAGGAATACAAGAAACTTTCTAATATTGATGTTATTCTCATGTGGTACAAAAATCATCACGAGACATTCATCATAAGAGCCAAATAAATCAAGGAATAGATGGCTTATTAGACCATTCATAACACCAATGTTTATGTTCCAGAGTATGAGGACATAGTGACAATTGTCAATCCTCCAAAGATATACATGGAAAATAAAGCAACCCAAGTGCCACTTGCAAAGGGAGTAGAAGAGAAAGCATCATGAAATTTTTCTTCTAGATACTATTTTTAGCTTCTATTTTATGCTTATCAAACAATTGGCTTGATTTTAATTTATGCTATTTTAAAGTAAAACCACTATAATAGTTTTGGGTAATCATTTCTGGTTTGGAAGTCGACAAGACTATATATACTAAAATGGATGACAATGAAAAGAATCGGTAAATTTTCTCTAGAATTTCCCTTTTTTCTTTGACAATTGAGTGTGACTCAAATTTTGGGTAATTATTAGTGTTCATGATATAGATTTTCTTCTTTCTGTTTTAATGGCAATTTATAGATAGATGGTGTGAGTGGATGAAATTGTGAATACTAAACTTTGTTTTGGGGTTGATAATTCTAGGGGTTCTTTGTGACACTATCTTCTTATTATCTGTTTTATTCTTTGTTGTTAGTGAAAGGAATATTTTTACATCTGAATTTAGCATTATGTTTTCATCTTTGTATGAAAATAGGAATGGTTGATACTAGGTTTGTATACATCAAATATATTAAAAATTATTACATTTATTATTTGTGAATACCTCATGGTGATGAGTATTTGTTAAAGCATACCCCCTTTCTAGTTAAAATAATACCCCCTTTAGTTAATAGGACAAGTAAAAGATTCATTGCATACTATATAAGGGAGTTGTACCTTCCAATTCAGAGAAGAACTAATATGGCTCACTCAAATTGTTCCGTTGCAAAAAAATTTTAAGGGCAAGAGTCAAGACCAAATAAGAAACCAATTTGTTAACCAACAATAGGTTAGTTACTATTTTTTTCTTCTTGGATCTGGTCCCCAATCATCCTATGCAAGAAAAAAACCATATTCTCTCTTTGTTTATCCCTACATCTTGCATTTCTAAAATATATTTTCATAGTTATCTTCCATAACAACGAAGGATCATTGCATCCACCTAGTCATTTATTCTTGTTGAGGCCAAGTGGATCATCTTCCTTCTAATGTAAGAGTAGATAGTCCTAAGCTTCCCAGCTTGTTCATGCATCCTAATGAACCCTATTTCTCACCTTACACTATCCTCCTTTTCTAAAATAAGAATTATGTGGATGCCCTACACACTTTCATTCTTGCTAATAACCATTTAAAATGCATATCACATGTTATCCTAAGAATCAATCACTAGCTTGAATTTTAAATGAAAAAAGGATAGAAAATGTCTCCTCATCTTGAGATCCTCACATTAAACTATCAAAACTCTTTCTTTCTTGAATATAATAAGACTTTCTCGATGCATGAAATTATTACAACTTAATAAATTATCTTCTATTATCAAACAATTCTTACCTTGAGCTTTTATGTTGTTTTTTTTGAAATACATATATTCCACAATGTCATCCATTATTTGGAGTCAAGAAACTTGATTTTCATTCCATTTGTACCATTTATCTTTTCATCTATTAAGCTATGATAAAACATTTACCTTCCTTTGAAAAAATAAAAAGTTTTTTAATAGACATCCATAGTAAACATATCCTCGTGATTGATAAAAGAAATTGTATATCATAGAAGGAAATATTTTTTTGTTTTTTTTGATACAAATATCAATGAATCATTTTATAACCTTCTTATGAAATGCAACCATTTCTTCCCAAAATTTATATTTATTTTACCCAACCCATCAACTCTAAAATTTTTACATACCTAAAATTCTTCCTAGATGATATTGTGCTATATTAGTTCTTATTCATTCCCCTCAAGTTCTAGACCTTCCCATGAAATTTATCTCCTAATTATTGAAAAAGAATTAATGACACATAACTAAAGTGAAAAAGGTAGAAGTACAATAGCAAAAAAATCAAATGACTAAGCTACAAAGGCAAAAACCAATGCAAAATGCTCAGTGATTCAGTTTTCTAGTTCATTCATAGCAAAGTGGACATATTTTGAATTATCAACACTTTGTAGAGGTCTTTGAAAAAAATAGGATCATCGAAACAAGAATTTGAACAAAAGCTAGTAGGAAGGAAATTTTGAAATGGGTGGATGGAAACTGGATAAATGAAATAATACTTTATCTCTTGCCCAATTTTTTTTGGTGGAATTTGCAGCCAAACAAGAGAGAGAGAGATGAAATTTTGGAAAAATCACCTTAGTGGTTTTGCGAATCGGTCATCTTTATACAAAATGGGGAAAAAATGAACCTTAGAGAAAAAGTGTCATGTGATTGGTCCTTCTGTAGACAGCTTCATAATCTATCATTGGAATATTGGTCTATCAATTATTTTAAGTTGATTGGATTGAAAGTTGGAATGTTTTTAGGGATATGCATGGGGAGTGGTGACTTGAGGTTATTCATTAGGATAAAGCTAATCTCTATCAACTTGATTCCTAAAATAATTAAATTAAATTTGGAAGGATAAATATGAAGTTAGGTGATAGAAATTGAGGGGAATATTTTTTTTGCATGCAATGTAGTAGTCGAAGACATTAAGAAACAAATTTCCCTATCCCACTCAAAGAACAATGGATTAGAAAGTAAATGATGGTAAACAATCAAAACATGGATATGGCCATACCAACACCTGATAACATTGGATTTGGTGGAAAAGAAAAGAAATGCATTAAAGTGTGAAGGAAAATTAAATTTGATTACTTCTCCAATAAATTCCTACTATTTGAGGTTGGGTCTAGACAATCTTAATAGAGGGACATCCAAATGTTAAGTAAAGTGAATTGAGTGCACTCTAGAGGAAACCAATGAAGAAGTTATGATACAAGTTGTGAAAGATGTAGGGGACCTTAAGTAAAATAAAAGAATTTTAGATGAACTTTTCAAGGATGGAGATATTTTAGAATCTAATGAATTTGTCATTATGGATCCAAGATGCATAATTTGGTCTGTCTCCCAAAAACTTGGTAAAATGAAGAGAGGGAAGGGACCCACTAGGAAATCAAGTTGGGACATGAGAGAACAAACAGACACAAAGTTAGGGGTTTATAACATTAAGAAGTCCATGACAAGGTCTAAGGGAGGTGATTTCTCCCTTTGAAAGTAATGAAGATCACAACCTGGATCATTAGGCGCTTAAACACCCCAGATAAAATATTCTTTGATAAGTTTCATTTAGAAATAATAAGGGTGTACATTGATCTCCTACAATAAACTAAATTTTAATTGGATGGAGCAATGAAATTTGTCAAGTACAACAAAATTTGGATGAATGAGTTCGGTGAAGCAATCAGAGTGATGAGAGGCCTTGAGATTTTGTAGAAGGCAATATATTTCATAATTAGTAATGTCAAGGTGAATAATAATTGGATGGTATGTAAAGTCAATAATCTAATCAGATGAGGAGTTCTATTGGTTAATATTTATAAACCCAAAATAGAGGAGAATAAAATAATATGGAAGGAAGTGGGCACTGAGATGATATCATATGGTGGTAGGAAATTCATTATGGGAGGAGACTATAATGTGATCCTAGATATTAATGAAACATTGGTCAGCCTAAAAAGAGTCAAAAAAATTATGCAAGATTTTTGTGATTTCATAGAAACAAATGATTGGGTTGATTGCATTCCTAAAAATAGATAACATAATTGGACAAATAGATGGATTAGCTTTACCAATATATCTTAGACGTTTAATAGATTTTTCATCGCACATGTAATGATGAAGACCAATATTTTACTAGTGTCCATGCTGTTTACTTGGTGGTCAACACCTCCTTGGAGATTTATGACATGGCTTAATTGCCTCCCATGGATTGGGTTAAATCGGGTGTTTGTATCGGGCATTGATAGTTCAAGATTTTGGTGCAATGGAAAATGATTCCAAAAATTGGTGTCAGAGCCTTGGGTCACGCATTCGAGTCTCCCTTCAGTGGGTGCTGAAGGCTTAGTCAGTGCTGAGGGGGAGATTGTTGACTTGGTGGTCAACACCTCCTTGGAGATTTGTGACATGGCTTAACTTCCTCCCGTGGACCAGGTTAAATTTGGTGTTTGTATTGAGCATTGATAGTTTGAGATTTTGGTGCAATGATAAATGATTTCAACACATGTTTAATTATTTTTTGGTCAAACTGGAGTTAACAAAGGATGAGGGACCACCTTGAAACATCTTAAGTTTAAGAATATAGATATAGTGAAGAGAGCCTGATCAAATAATTATAGGATTGGTGGAATAACTTCCCTAGAAATGAATCCATGATCAACTTTATTTTTTCCTAGAGATTAAAATTTATTAAGTTGAAGCTAAAATAATGGAATAAGGAGAAGTTCAATAAAAAGGGAAATAATATCTTTTAGGAGAAAGATAGGATAGAAAGGGAAATTAAAGAGTGGAACAAAAATAATAATATGTTATGGTATGTTCCAAGAGGACTACATCAAAGAAACTAAAATTCAAAAAGAGGCTCAGAAATACTTGCAAAAGAAGAGATATACCAACATGATAAGAAAGAGAAACATGGTTAAAGGCCAGGGAGTAGAACACAAAAAATTTCCATGTAACAACCAATGTATAAAGAATAAGAAATATAATAGAAGAGATAAAAAAAGGGATGGTATGGTGGTGGTATAACAGATGACATAGGAGTTGAGGTGGTATGATTCTTCTCATCATTCTTTGTATCACATATAGGAGTCGATCTCAAAAGTCACATGTAGTTTCTATTATGTATCCCAAAATCCATAAGAAATGTAACTGACAAAATGTTCTTAGTTCCCTTTAGTTTGGAGGAAGTAAACAAAGCTATGTTCTAACTACATTCATATAAGTCACAAGGCCTGGATATATTTTCTACTTCCTTTAATCCAAAATGGTGGAATTTCTTTGGCAAGGATGTGAGAGATAGTAGAAGAGTTTTGGAAAATGAATAAATTTGTTAAGAGCATCAAAAACCATGCGATTGAATTAATGCCCAGAAAAAGAAAGTTCATCATTTACATATTTCAGTTTCAATATCATTATACAATACTATATACAAAATTGTATCAAAATAAATGGTAAATTTATTGAATACAATCCTTGAATTAGTAATTTCAAAAGAACAAAAGAAGTTCACACCAACAAGAGAGCATTAGTGTAACAAAAAAAGTAATTTATATGATGCAAAAGGAGAAAATTAGAGGTATGTTATTGAAATAAAACATTAGTAAAGTGTATGATAGAGTTAACTAGGGAATCTTGATGACAACAATGTAATGATTTGTATTTAGCATGGAGATTAGGGAACTGGTCTATAATTTCATATCTAAGGTTTGCATTTCAATAATTGTTAATGGATTTTTATGTGACTTTATTGAAATAAATAGTGGATGGGTATAGGGAAACCCTCCCTCCACTTTCCTCTGTATAATTGTGGATGAGGCAATATGAAGATCATTTAGGAACTGAATGGAACAATAAAATTGGAAGGGAATAATTACAGTGGTAGATTTGGAGCCAATAATACATACCCAGATTGTAGATGTTCAGTTTTGTTCAGAGAAGCTTTCGTCAAAGTGTCTAAGCATATCAAACTGACGTTGGATTGGTGTTATAAGTTTATAGGCCAATTAATGAATAAGGAGAAGTGTGACATAAATTTATTTTACAAAAAGAAGTGATTGTAGTAGTTGATTAGTGGGATTCTATGATTCACTAGGGCAGTGCTCCCTTTGAAGTACCTTAGTGCACCACTATTTACCAGAGTATGCAAAACTTTGCACTAGGATGAAGTAATTAGTAGAGGAAAGGTTATACATGAATGAATAAATGACTCTCATTGGTTTTTCATTTACTAATGATAAAAATAGTTTTTACTAAGATCCTAACATATATTATGTCTTTCTTCCAAAATTACAAGTAAAGCTTAAATCGATATTGAGAGATTTTTGGAGAAGTTTCTTTGGGACGGAGAAAAGTATGAAAGGAAAATCCTACACATTCATTGAGAAACATGTCTTACAAATAAAAATGGTGGAGTTAATTTGAGGAAAATGAAGGTGTAGAGAAAACATGGAAGATGTATAAAGAGCCAAATAAACTATAGTGTAGGATCTTTTAGATGAAATATAGATGGATATAGATGAGACTAACCAAATATTCAAGATTGCATGCATTACTAGAGGTTTGGAAATTTTTTTCTTCCTATGGGAGTGTAGGAAACTCATAACATAACACCTATCTTGGAGAGTTAAAAATGGTTTCATAATTCATTTCTAGATGGACTCCTAGAATATACATGAACCATTAAAAGATATTGATGGAATAGAGGAAGATATTAATGTAACATAAAATTTATATGGGTGGAAAATAGTGGACTATGTTCATAAGTTTATAAGAGAGGTATGGGAGGATTTTGAATGGATAGAGTTTCACTACATCACAATTCCATCAAAAAAAATTAAAACTTATTTTATCAGGAAGGGGAATATTTACTTATGTCCAGGGAAGAAGAAGTTATCTAGTGTACTTCAAAGTCTATTGAGTACTCATTGGCATATGAGATAGACAAAACCATTCAATGGTTTGGCCACACCTACTTGGTTGGAACTCAATTTAATCCTCAAAGCCAGAGCCTTCCTTTGGATAACTTTGCACAAAATAATATTGGAAAGGGAGAGGTTAAATTAAATTGTCCAACAAGTGGGCCCAACCGTTGCACCCTACATTATAGTGTTGCAAAAATAGTTGAATTTCCCATTCACAATTAATTTTGGGTTTTTCTATAAGGAAAATCAGGTTTGAAAGGATACGACAAAATGATTTCTCATAAGTTGGCCAAATCAACATAGGAATGCCCTTTGGTAAAAATTATGGACAGTTGCTCCATATATAATCATTTTTCATATATGGAATAAAAGAAATAGGAGAATTTGAGGGATACTTCCATAAATGTTGACAAATTAATTAGGAGAATAGAAAATGCAATCCATCAAGTGGTCAATGTGAGCCACTCCCAAGATCAGACACATATTTTGCAAGACAGGATGATGAAGTACAAAATAGGTGGGTTAACGTACAACTCTAGTATGGGACTAACATCTAAAGTAACAAACAAAAAAAATCTAAATGGTTTGTACCATCTCGAGGTAGACTCAAGCTAAATTTTAATGAGGTAGTCAAGGGTAATCTAGTATTGGAAAGTGTCAAATGCATTAATAAGATGATACTGCATATGTGTTTAGGAAATACCTTAAAAATTAGGCACTACAACCAAAAATGAAGCATGAATGGAGGTGATAAAAATGGTTGGGGATATGTAAGCAAAGAGGACTCAACCATATAGATATATAAGGTGACTCAATAATATGTATTAATGTTTTCAAGAAGAAACAAACAACAAATTGGAACTTGGAGCATGGGTTGATATGCTTTGGGAAATTCTGAGAAGTATTAATGACTTCACCATAAAATATGTCTTCAAAGAATTTGATTGATTTGCAAACTTTATATATAATTTAGAGCTTATAGAAGATGGAATTTGGGTGGTTGATTCCAATCCCATAAGATGGTCAAGCCTTGATGATATTTTGGTTGGCGATTCACTGTGCATGGAAAGAAGTGGTGAGAGTAGTTAATGACATTACTGGTAACGGTTCCTTTTTTATGCTTATATCTGAAGCCTCAAGATTTATAAATAATAAAGGTGTTCATTAAAGTGGACAATTAATAGATTGCTTAGGTAGAAATCTTGATAGCGATATTGTTATTTTTAGGCTCGTTTAACCATAGGCATAATCATTTCCCACCCAACCAAAGACGAACATCTATCGTCTCTCCCGAGCATCCATAAATATATATCTGCACATATTTTATTCAACTATGTAATTAATGAGATCACACATCTCATAATATATATGCAAGAGGTATCCTTTCACCAAGGGATTCCTCTCTTAATAATATATTAATATATCAAATTATAATATAGTTAAATATAATAATTATTATCAATATAATATAATTATTATATAATATAATAATAATTATTATCACATTATAATCATATCATAATAATAATAATAATATTATATAATTATAATAGTATCACATAATTATATAATTATATTATCGCAATAATAATATAATCACAACCTTTGTGAGCATGAGCTCACAACGCAGCGGTGGCTGCGAGCCCCAGTAACTGGGAGGTTCAATGTTCAAACCACGAGTAGTGCAATCAAGAAAGACAGTCTATGTTGGGCACATGAGTCCGAAGGAATTGTTGGTCAGCATAATTCATGGTTCCAATTTCACAGGCAGCACTCAGTGTATGCATTGCATAGCCGTCATGGATCGTTGACGAGGCAGTGCATTGTACTTGTGATAGAGGAGGTTGAAGATTGTGGTGTTCAGGATCCAATTGTCAGACCCTCACTGGTCTTGGTGTGCTCGCGGACCTGGACGACCCAGGCCGATGTCCCTACTGGGCTCGCTGGATCGCGGGTCTGATGTGTTGGTTTCATGGGGATGAGGTCCCCCAGATTTTTGGCCTCACTGGTTATCGCTCCAGTCAAAAGCGTATCACCGATAAAAAAAAAATACAACCTTTGTGATGTCTATGTCGACCTGTGGATTCCGACCATGACTATAATAAAATCAACACTCTGTCTTAGTTGGGGAGGAATCCTTCTCGATAATAGATAATCAACCATTATCTTAAGTGATGCAATGCATCACTTGAGACGATCAGATGCCTTTAGGTTTGTCCTCTCGATGCTACCTTCAACACTCCCTCTTAGAAAGGGGGAGAATACAAAATACATTAGAGTCCACACATATTGTGGAATGAGTATTACCTCAATGTAATACACATATAATTTCTCATGATACTCATCATAAGGATGTCATCTCGTGACATTTAGAAGTAATGGTCTACAAATATCAATACTTATGATATTCACCATAAAGATATCATCTCATGATATTAGGAGCAATGGTCTACAAATATCAACACAAAGTGAAAAGAGATATCACCTTAATGTAATATCTGATTGTATTGAAAGTTCATGGATATCATGTTTTTGAAAATATCCACCATAATGATCTATCATCTCATGATATCAGGAGTAATGGCCTACAAATCAAGTCTCATGATATTTACCAAGTACTCAAAGTAATGGCCTACGAATATCAACTCTCATGATGTTCACCAAGTACTCATGATGTCCATAAGGTGTGTGCACAAGTATCACCCATGTGATACCTACCATAGGGACATTATAATCATGGTTTGTTCATGGATATTAATCTGTCGTGGTATATCTATACAATACAACCTGTAGCTATCTATGTGACAATATTTATCTCTCAGTAGATATTGATTTGCAAGATATGATCTATCATGATCTACTTAGATATCAACCATATGATATCCATCATGATAGAAGATCAAGTTATTGTAAGATCATCACCTTGCAATAACTTCCAAAAGTACAAGTGATAATCATTTAGAAGTCATCACTTCTTCATGATCTACACATGGCCAATAAAGTCATGAAAGTCACACACATGACATTCACCTTGACTCATCTTAAGGGGGTGGATCCACCATGGCTCATCCCAGAGGGTGGAAACAAGGATTTTCACCTCAAACTTCTCTCTTAAAGAGAAGAATGTAAATAATTTATCACTGATGCTAAAACCTCCTTTTCAGCTAAGGCTTCATTCTCCAACGTATCAAGCTTATCTCGGAAGTACGCAAAATTATCTCTAGCAAGAGACATGGTGAGAATATTGGTTGTTTGTTCTGCAGTGATAATGTACCTCGATTGAATACTAGCAAAACCATCTTGACATGGTGTACTCCCTCTAAATCAAGATCCTTATATGTCCACTGATGCAGATCCTCTAGTTGCTCCCTATGTCATGGAAGTATACCCTATTCACATACTCCAATTGTGGAAGATATCTTTCTCCAATAGACTCCCATCATCTCTTTTTCCAAGGTTGCTTCTTATAAAATGTTAGACTCCTGAATTTATTTCCTCCTATTCGGAGAAATGTTTTTAGTCATCAACTCAGTCCCATAAATACAAGCATCAATAGATTTCTCATTTAAATGCAATCTCGTATGCTTCTTGATCCGTCCTGAAAACATTTCAAAGAGAGATTACAAATATTTCATAGAACTAAACTATCCCAGAGGGAAATACCAATCATAGAAGCATACAAGATTTACTATCTCAATGTTATAACATAACTATAATATTCGTGTGCATTTATCAAGCATGGAATACTTATATTTTATTTAATATATCTGAAGTCTTCATAAACCATGTTATTGACCATCACTTAGACCATCTCCATCGCCCATCAAGGTATTAACTTCCATACCAATGTCATATCTTTGTTTCAAATGTACAAATTTTCACCCCTCGTGTAGTGATAACCTTCGAGAGTAATTTCCAAGCGCTTAGAGTAATGTGTTTTGGAAATGGGGCAACAAAAAGACCACACACAACAATCCAACAAAAAGTATTTATGTGTCCAAGCAGCCAAAAATCTTCAAGTTTTCGACTCCAGAAGCTGTCGTATTGCAAGAAACTCACATCTATGGAAACCCACAAAGAGACTAATAAACTCCAACATTAATATTAGAACAATCCACCTTATAAAATCGTAAGATATTTAGTCAACATTCTAATTGCCCCAAGGTAATTTTCTTGAGTGTTGGGAAGAAAATATTAATCATGCCAGAGTTAACTAATAATAGTTGATCAGAAAGCCAAACTATGAATCACGATTCACGCAAATATTACTTACAAGATCTTAATACTTAAGTTATAAGTATTAATCTGCATATGTGCACCATGCTCCTATCTTTATTAAGTAACACACAAGGGCAATTCAGGTGGGACGCAGCTAAGCTCTAGACAAAATGCACTATTGAGCAAATTTTAAAAATCTGAAAACACCATAGATTTTTGTGAAATTTTCAGCACCTGTTCTTCATGATCTACATATTTTGTAGTTGAAAACCACAGAAAATTTGGCAAAAACTTACAATGTTTTCACTTGACTTTTTTTTCTTTTTTTTTCTTTGGTGCATTCTATCCATAACTTAGCCAGCACCATTCAAGCACCATTCAAGCGTAGAGTGAATCAAAGTGTAGACTATAGCCAGCAACACAATGCATTTACTCGTCTCCACCTTAGATCTCGACCACACATTCCACGTCATACGCACCCCGTCCACGCCCTCCATTAATGAATATTGGAGGGGTTTTGTTATTTGATTTGGGAGGCATTGAGCACGACCCGATCCCCTCTTTCAAGCGACAATTAATCAATATTGGATCCAGCGCTTTCTCTTGTGTCTCAGCTTATTGATTTCCCTCTTCTCCCGATCCACGTGGACCTTAGCCTGCGACATTGTCAGTGCCACAACAAATTGATTAAGTGGAGGTTTTCCGATGGCAGTTCCTTCTTCAAAGCCGACGCTTCTTGTTCTTCCTCGGATGAATAATGAATGGTGTTGATTTCCCAGTCTTCTTTTTCTCCAACATCAGAGTACTTAAGGAAGCTTTGGATGGAAGCACCCCCTAATTCATTGATATGCCAACTCTGTTTAGATCATTCATCATATGTTTTCGTGTTTGTAATTTCAATAACATCGAGTACCAATCAACTCAATCAATATTGTGTATACCGCAACAAATATTACTCCAATTGTTGTCGAATGTATATAAAATTCTCTTGGTCGATATGATTATGAGCTACCATTGACGTGTCGGAAAAAACATCAAACTAAACTTTATGCCGCATCTGTATGTTTTCATCAGTTTTATATTTACAATCAGAATTGCAGGTGTCGGGTGCATATCCTTGATTTATATTTATCTTTGTAAACTTCATAGTGTTATCGATACATTATACTCTGTGTAGATATTACAGTTGTCATTCTTTGTCTTAATAAAGTGGAATACGTAATATATTTGAAATGCTTTAGTCTCAGTCATTAAGTCAATACATTGTACAGAGATAGAAACCCAATATATTGTTGGAATAAACAGTTCGTATTCATGCTAGCACCCGATGGAAAATCGTTCACAACAACTCACAAAGGTATTGTTTTCTTACATCAATGACCCGCTCAGCACCAGCAAGATTCCTAAGACCGAGCTGCTTATGCCATGTTATTTTTTTAGGCTCGTTTAACTACAGGTATAACCATTTCCCATCCAACCAAAGACGAACATCCAGAGCATCCAGAAATATATATCTACACATATTTTATTCAAAAATGCAATTAATGAGATTACACATCTCATAATGTATATACAAGAGGTGCCCTTTCACCAAGGGATGCCTCTCTTAATAATATATATTAAATAATTATATTAATATACTATAATATTAATATATCAAATTATAATATAGTTAAATATAATAATTATGCCAAAGGGTTGTAGCTCAATTGGTTGGGCACAATTGGTGAGGATGATGGTACGATTGACATTACCATCCACCAAGGTTCAAACTCCCGGAGGCGCGTTTGTGCCAGGTTCGACCCCTGGGTGACTTTGACGGACTGGATCCCCATGCACGTGGCAGGTTAGCCAAAGGACGACTTCTGGTTTAGATGTATGCTTACTCATAATGTTGTAATCAACTATATAATGGTAGAGAAGCCGATATCTATGTAATCCGGTTGTTTCCATAAAAAGAATAATGATAATAATAATTATATTGTCAATATAATATAATAATTATATAATATAATTATTATTATTATCACAATATAATCATATCATATAAATGATAGATAATATAATATAATTATAATATTATCACATAATAATATAATTATATTATCTCACAATAACAATATAATCACAACCTTTGTGATGTCTATGTCGGCCTGTGGTTTTTGACCATAGCTATAATAAAATCAATAGAGATTCTCAAAAGGGGTGCATAACTAGGTGGCTTTATTAGAACCATGGATGAAGTAGATAGAAGATTTTATGATAGTCTAGCAAAAACAAAAATGATACACACTAAATTTGGTGGGATGAGGCAAAAAAGTGCTTAGATATGTGTTGGTGATGTGTGTCCTGAAAGATTAATTTCAGTGCTGAATCATGAACAAAAATTACCTAGGGACTCATAATAGGTTAGTAATGATAAAGCAAAGGTCAATTTAGGTACAAAATGTGTTTGAAAAGTGTGGAGGATGTTAATATAAGTTTGAATAAAAACGCAATGCATTGGAGTTATCAAGCACCCGAGACAAGACAATTCATAAGGCTTGGTTGTGATGGATTGTCTAAAAAAGGTATCAAAAGAAGAGTGATAGAATGAGGCGATGATATTTAGTATTTGAGGATAAAATGACCACAAAAGAGAGAGACATATGAGAATTATTTTTGGAGCTTTGTTGGAAACTTGTGCTATAATGGCCAATTGATTTAGAGGCCAATGCAAGCATGTCAATAAGATGCCCAAGGAGTAGATTGAGATTCTTTTTCAACACCAAGATATGGAGGTTGATTAATTCATTATGAAAGTTGTAAGAGCATGTTTTTGGGATGTTGGACACGTTCACGTATGGGATCATTTATGAGATGTTTCTCTCATATACAATTCAAGTTTTGGGCACATTGTGGGGTGTGCACATCTCAAGAAAAACTATTATTAAAATGAGGCGCTTAATGTTGTGTGTAGTATTGTGGAGGAGCTTCTAGTGGTGGCTAAATCCAAAGTTGTGATTCATATTATGGACCTAAAAGTTGAGGGAAATAAGACCAATATGTAGAAATCTTGGGGTTTGTTAATAAAGGAAGTGGAGAAAAAATACAACTGAGATGATTTCAAGGCATTCATGAATACCAATAGGGGACTTTTGCCTCATGAGGTTGTAGAAGGGATGTTGGATATTGGTTCAAGAGTAGGCTTTGTCTTTCATGATTATTAGCCTCCTACAAACTATGTAACTATTTTTTAAAATTTTAATACAAGGAGCTACCCCCTCTTGTAGAGTTTACAAAAAAAAGGTTCTAGATATTCAGTCACCATTTCTCCATTAATCCTCTCTTGTAAATTTATCTCAACTATACCCTTTAATATTTTAGGTCCTACTATCTTATTTTCTTTCTCCTTTATTTTGACAATATTTTCTCAAAATTCACATTTAATATCATCTTTAACTACCAAAGAGCTTTTACCTTGCAATCGCTAGTTAAGTACTTTTTTATTCTCGTTGTTGTTCAATGTCTCTAAATTTGATTGTTCTACTTTCTTGGGCTCATGCAATTTGATATTTTTATTAAAACTCTTCTCGTGTATTTATATGAACTTCTCAAATGAAATAACCAATTTTAAAACTTCAAATTATTTAATATGATCTACCAACTATTTTGTAGCTATCTCATTTAAAATTGTAGGTTCAATTTCTTTTTAGTTCTAAGATGTTTTAACTTGAGCTGAATTTTCTATTACATACTAGGACTCTTAAGGCTATTTCCCTAATCAGATGGCATTGAAAGGAGAATAATCCACTTGGATCAAGGATCCTTGGGTACAAGGTGAATTTAATGGTCTTTTGTGGGGGAGTTTGAAGATGACTATGAAATTGTGGAAGATGAATGCAAGATCTAGGGAAAAATATGGTTAAATGATGACTTTTCACATATACAAGAAAATGGAAAATTGATATACAAATTCAGGAAGAAGATTTGGGATGTAAAGACAACGACCAACCTGTGATTCAAATTTCATACAAAATTAGGGGGCCTTAATTTCATCAAGTGACCCGCTCCCATGACTCAATTGTGTGGTGTGACCTGCTCCCAGCTATTTTAGATCTTTTGATACATGTATTCTACAAATCTCCTTATGCTCAATGTGTACCTTTCTCCATGCTTCTGACACCAATTCTTTCACATAAAAGAGAGAGAAAATGTTGGGTAGAAAGAGGTTTGCCTAGGTCAAACCACAATTTTGCAATTAATCATAAAATTTAAATGTAAATGAAAGTGTGATGTTAGGTAGTAAAGCTAGATCTAAAAATGAATGTTTATACCTTGATAGGCCTTCTTTTTGTCAAAATGTTCATGAAGATGTTGATGTTGACTTTGTAGAGTTGACTTTAGGAAATTTTGAATGTGTATACCATCATGAATGCATAGATCTAAAAATTAATCCTTGTCTTTAATTAATGTCTTAGATGCTTGATCTTTTACTCTTGAGGACTTGAGTTCTTTCTTTGAGAATGCAATTAAGTGATTGATTGAGTGTGGATTGAATCGGATGTTAAAATGAGGGAGGATAACTTTATTTTATACCTCTCCCTAGCATTTTAGGGTGTTAATTTTAGATCAAGTAGACATGACCTTAAATTTCTTGCTTTTGCAAGCTAACTATTGTGCAGTTTAAATTTGGTCCTTGATTGCAATGAGTAGGTTTCCCAAGGAAACCAACTCAATACAATGCAGGTCCAATTTAGGATTGTGGGTCCCAAATATTGACAAGAATCTAGAATTTAATTTGGGAATTTAATCTGAACAGTAAATTGCATATGTATGTTGTTATTTTATGTTATTGATGTCGAGCAGATATGAGTTGTTCAAATTGGTATAAAGTTTAAATGGGCACATCTAGATCTGAGGATAACTGATTCACCCCCCCCCCCTCCGCACTCTCAATTATTTTGAATTCATTCTAACAATTGGTATCAGAGCTTTGGTCTCTTGAAAACANTTTAAATGGGCACATCTAGATCTGAGGATAACTGATTCCCCCCCCCCCCCTCCGCACTCTCAATTATTTTGAATTCATTCTAACAATTGGTATCAGAGCTTTGGTCTCTTGAAAACAATTTGAAGGTACTTGGAGAAAAAGATCAAGATGTATAAAAAGGAGGTACCGAAGTTGAACAAAGAAAATTTCCCTGCATGGAAGAGTTTGATGAAATTGCATATGGCTGGTATTGGCGATGCTGCTAAGCACTATGTTGAACATGATTATGTAGCCCCCACTGCACCTGCCACAGCTGCACAGTTAAGAGAAAAGCAAGAACACAATCAATAAATGTTGGAGATTGCATCATCTCTAAACTATCATGAGTTTGAAGACATAAAGAATTGTACAACTGCAAAGAAAATATGGGATGTCCTTGCAACTATCTATGGAGGTGATGCAAATGTACTGAGAGCCAAATATGAAAGTTTAAGAGGTATGTTTGATGAAATAAAAATGCAAGAAGGAGAAAATATAGTTCAATATTATGGTAGGATAAATGAAATTGTAAATGCTATTAGAGGAGCTAAGGGAGCCATTGATGATAACACCATTATGAGCAAGGTACTGAGAACACTTCTTCCTATATATGCTATTAGAGTCTCTACAATTCAAGAGTTGAGATGTACTCCTAATAATAATTTGACTTTGGAAGGTCTGGTAGGCAGACTTACTACATTTGAGATGTCAAATTTTGACAACTACACATCACAAGCTATTGAATATGCATTCATATCCCAGTTGGTCCTTAACAAATCAAAGAAAGGAAAGAAATGTGTGAACAGTGACAATGACACTACTGATGATGATATGGAAGAACTTGAAGCACTTATGGAAAGAATACTATCTAGAGGAAAAGGAAAATTCAAAGGTAAACTTCCTATCATTTTTTTTTCATGTAACAAAGTTGGTCATATTGCTGCTAGATGTCCTGATAAGAATGACAAAGAGGAAAGAAGAGACAACAAGTACAAAGACAAAAAGGATGACCGAGACTTCAGAAAGTACAAGGATTACAAAGGCAAAGGTAAGAAATCTTGCTATATATCTGAAGAAGATTCTGACAATGATTCTAACAAATCTGATGAAAATGATATAGAAGTTGTGTATGTTGCTATGAAAGATGATTCTGATGATGATGATAAAACTACATTAATTTCTTAAATGAGTAAAGGGGACCGTTGGATTATTGACAATGGTTTTTCACATCACATGACTGGTGATAAAGATAAACTTGAGACCCTAGATCAGTGTAATGGTGGTTATGTTAAATTTGGTAATGATGTACCATGTCTTGTTAAAGGGAAAGGATCAATTAACATGATTGACAAGATCAGATGTGACAGTGTATATTGGGTTGATGATATTAATTATAATTTATTGAGTATTGCACAGCTGAATACTTCTGGTTACAGAGTTGAATTCCATCACAAGAAGGAAAAGGTCTATGATGCCACTGGAGAACTAGTTGGAAGTGGTGAGCAAACAAAAGGTAACTTGTTTTATCTGGATTTAGCTGATGAGACATGCTTGTTTGCACAATATAATGATGTTTGGTTATGGCATAAAAGGTTGTGTCATGTAAACTTTGATAACTTAGTAAGCATCAATAAATTGAAAAAGGTTAGAGGGCTGCCTAAGTTAAAGAAACCTGAAAATGCAATGTGTAAACAATGTCAATTGGGAAAGATGACTAAATCTAGTTTCAAGAGCAAAATTCATACTTCTGAGGAAATATTGGAATTAGTTCATACTGACCTTTGTGGTCCCATTGGTGAGAAAAGTTACTATGGAGATAGATATTTCATTCTATTTGTTGATGATTACTCAAGAATGATGACTGTTATGTTTCTTAAAGAGAAATCTGATGCACTCTAGTGATTTAAGTGGTACTTGGCAAAAGTTGAAAAGGAGACAGGTAAAATTCTGAAATGTTTGAGATCTGACAGAGGAGGTGAGTTTAACTCTAATGAGTTTAACAGGTTCTATAATGACCGAGGGATAAAAAGATAGATGTCCGCACCAAGAACATCACCACAGAATGGTATTACTGAGAGAAGAAACAGATCTATTATGGATTGTGCTAGAACATTAATGATGGAGAAAAATGTTGCACAAAAATATTGGAGAGAAGTTATAAGTACAACAGTCTATACCCTAAATAGAGTACAAGTCAAGAAAGGTACTACTGCTACACCTTATGAGCTTTGGTATGGATATGCACCTAATGTAAAATATTTCAAATTTTTTGGAAGAAAATGTTTCATACTGAAGGATAAAAAAAATGGAAAATTTGACGCTAAAGGTGAGGAAGGCATATTTCTTGGTTATTCAACTAAGAGCAAAGCATGTAAGTGTTTGAATTCTAATACTAAAAAAATTGTGGAAAGTGGAAATGTTAGAATTGATGAGTATGAAGAAAGAAATGAAGCTAAAAGCACACAGGAACTGAGAGTTACAAATCATTTGTCTATATGGATGAGGAAGATTCTAATACATTACCTGAACCTGAGAATGAGGTTGTCGAGCAACAACTAGCACCTGTCGAGTCACAGAATGAGGATGTCAGGCAACATGAGGTAATTTCTGAGCTATCTGATGGAGATGCTGAGTCATAGAATCAACCTGAATTGAACATGAATGATCAATTTGAAGAAGAAAAATAACCTACTCTAGAAAAGTATGTGAGGAGGCACCATAAACCTGATCAAATCATAGGATCGAAGGATTCTGTAGTCACGTCAAGAAGTAAGTTGAGAGAGGATACATGCTTATTATGTAATTTTGAGCCTAAAACGGTAAAAGATGCCTTAGACAATGAAGATTGGATACAAGCCATGAATGAAGAAATTGAACAGATTGATAAGAATAAGGCTTGGACACTTGTACCTAGGCCCAATGATAAAAATCTAATTGTTACTAAGTGGGTATTCATAAATAAGCTGAATGAACATTGAGAGGTAACAAGAAACAAAGCTAGACTGGTATGCAAGGGATATGCACAAGAGGAAGGAATTGATTATGGAGAAACATTCACCCCAGTTGCAAGATTGGAAAGAGTAAGAACATTACTTGCATATGCAACCTACAGAGGTTTTAAAGTTTATCAGATGGATGTGAATTCATCATTCCTAAATGGTATATTAGAAGAAGAAGTATACATTGAACAAGCTGGTGGATTTGTAGACCCAAGTAAGAGGAACATGGTTTGCAGATTACACAAAGTGCTATATGGATTGAAGCAATCACCAAGAGAATGGTATGAGAGATTGCACAATTATTTGGTAAAGATTGGATTTTCAAGAACCAATGACAACAACAATCTGTATTTGAAGACAGAGCAATGTAAAGGTACTTTATTAGCTAAAATATTTGTTGATGACATTATATTTAGTGGACAAGATGTGTTATGCCAAGAATTTGCAAAAGAGATGCAAATTGAATTTGAAATGTCTTGGTTTGGTGAGATAAAATTATTTGTTGGCTTACAAATATATCAGGTGAAGAATGGTATCTATATTACTCAATCAAAATATGTTAAGGAGATACTAAAAACTTTTGGAATGGAAGATTCAAAACCAGTGAGTACACCTATGGCTGCTGGACAGAAGTTAACAAAAAATGATGATACAAAAGAAGTGAATCAAACCCTTTACAGATCCATGATTGGAAAGCTGCAATATGGTGTACACAGTAGACCTGATATTGCACTGGTTGTTGGTATTGTTGCGAGATTTTTTGCCAACCCCAAGGAAACTCATATGATGGCGGTAAAAAGGATTTTGAGATATTTGAAAGGAACAGATGAATATGGTCTGTACTACAAAAGGAATGATAAGTTTGAGCTTAGAGTTTACACTGACTCTGATTGGGCTAGAAATGTGGATGACAAGAAAAGCACTACAGGAGGAGCATTTCTTTTGGGAAAAAGATTAGTTTCATGGAAAAGAAAGAAACAGAATTGCACCTCACAATCTACAACTAAAGCCGAGTATGTGGTAGCAGTAGTTAATTTTTCTAATATTGTGTGGTTGAAGATACTATTGAAAGGTATGAAAGAAGAGATCACAGAACCAGTTGTCATATATTGTGATAACACGAGTGCCATTTATATTTCTAAGAACCTTGTGATGCACTCTAAGACAAATCATATAGCTATCAAGTATCATTACTTGAGGGAGCTAGTTCAGAAAAAGGAAGTGACACTGGAATATGTGAATAGTAAAGAGCAGTTAGCAGACATATTTACAAAGGAACTAACCAAGGATGCTCATGAGTATCTGTGAGGTAAATTAGGGGTGATTCCCTTAACTAAGGCTAATTAGTTTAAAATGGTACTGTTGCATCAAATCTTATATTCAGAATATTTGACACATTGATGCATAGACAGTCACACTTTAGGATGATGCCTAAAGCTGTGAAAGTAAGACTTGAACAGAAAAGAGGATCAGTCATAAGCAAGATGACAGGAACAACATGATATAGAGTTTAGAATAGAAGAATTTGCATGATGAAGATTTCAACTTCTTTGGCATTGTTGTCAAAGAGGGAGAAATATACTGAGAAAGATAGAGAGGGAAGTTTACTAAAAGAGGGAGAATTTACTATACTTAGAGAAAAATGAAGAGATTAATAAAAGAGGGAGTCTACTAATGAATAGAAATAGAAAGATTTCAGTGTGATCACAGACACAGAGGGAGAAAATTTTTACAAGATGAGAATCAGAATGAAGCTAAAGACATTAATGAAAATTTGTTCACATCAAGGAACACAGGTAGACTTTTTGGATTGTATGGTAACTATGGTTTGAAAATTATTGTTTTATTGTTTAGTGTTGCCATGAATGTCAAAGAGGGAGATTGTTGGAAATATTGTTGGAAAGCTACAATGGAAAAAATTATTGTTTTGTCATTGATGTCAAACCTTAATTGGTAAGACTATTGCTATCTGTTTGAGTACCATATCTATTGATTGATGAAGGAGATTTAACAAGAAGACCAATTGGAATGGTTGAGTTATGGGAAATCACAAGGGTACTTTATTAGTTGACATGTTGGCAAAGTAATGTGTTGTTTATCTTTTGATGACAGTTTACTAAGAATAGTTTGTGCCAAGCAAGTTTGTGTCGACCGAGCACCAGTGTATGCCAAGCATAATTTCTAGTGACGACCGAGCGTATGTAAATTGCTGAGGAAAACTCAATGTTGGTCGAGCATCAGTATTTTGGTAATTGTTGAGACTTGAGATCTTTGGCCGACATAATTGATTTTATTGGGATATGTAAATTTAATTAAGGATAAGCACGATTGATCCACACTATTTAAATGCACAGGTAACTATAATTAATTCATGGATCAAAGATTTAATTAGTGATTGCTTTGGAGAAATAAATTAAATGTAATGATGGAAAGATTCATTGGATCTGACCTAACCTAAGATCTACAATCTTGATTCAGTGGCAAAAGATTTATTTTACCTAGATGAAGAGGTATATGATAACCTCAAGGGGTTATTCATGATGTATGAAGAGTATGCAAGAGGATTGCATAGTTAATTAACTGATTGGCATGATCTAAGCAGAGAAGGCTGAGCAGCGAAGAATAGAGTTGCATAAGTGATTGCTTGACGGATTTCCAAGAAGATCTAAAGATTGAAATGAAGATGGAGGCCACTCAGTGAATTAGAATTAGAGCTGAATTGGATATGTATTTGCAAAGTAAGTTGTATGAATCAGATCACACCTGTTGATTACTTTCTAACCATTGTATCAGTCAAAATCCTTCAACCAGGTTGACCTAACAGTCATTGTATAAATCCTTTTTGCAAGGTGACATTCATGTGGAATGTTCTAAGTCCTCTAACAAGGCCACTCCTGATAGGGTGATTAAATCCTTTAACCAGGTCACATTTAGAAATGTGTTTTGTAACCTTTAATAGGGTTGGCTCCTAACAGAGCGCACTTTAGAAGAGTGAAAAGTTGATAGCATGTTATTGGTGGTTTTTTCCCATATTGGGTTTCCACGTTAAATACTGGTGTCAACTTGTGTGAATGTTTATGTTGTATTTTAATGTTAAGTTTCTGCAAGCTAATTTCATCTGAACAGTAAATTGCATATGTATGTTGTTATTTTATGTTATTGCTGCCGAGCAGATCTGAGTTTTTCAAATTGGTATAAAGTTTAAATGGGAACATCTAGACCTGAGGATAACTGATTCACCCCCCCCCCCCTCTCAGTTATTATGAATTCATTCTAACAATATGAACAAGAATATATTGTATTCTCATTAATGATGCAATATTCCAATAGAAGCTATTAGAGATATAAGGAGATGTTTTACAATATATAAGTTCTTGCATATATAGGCAAGGCAATAAGAGATAATGATAAGGAGAAGATAAGCTATCACTTATGCAAGGTGGAATCACATGTCCACCAAAGGTGGATCATCTACCATTATGCAATGAAGTATGTGTAATATGATGAGGATGAGAATGTGATATGTGCAGTAAAGGTGGATCTCACACGTGAGATAACAACTATCACCACCTAAAGTGAAATTTATCCTACACCATGTGCTAAAATAGGATGAAAACTCCTAGGTGTGTCAATGTAAACTATTAAGCAATGCATCATCCTAAGTAAGATTAAGTAAACTATAATTAGGGTTATTTAATTACACCAACCCCCCCCCCCTCTTAAGTGCAACTTAGGGGAATGCACTTAAACTCATAATGCAAGATGGGTTCTGACTACTAGGCCTTGTTAGGTACCCATGTACAATATGCAAATGCAATCTCTCATAAAGCAAAGAAAGACATAAATCCTCATGGGAAAACCCCCCTCCAAAAAGAGACATGAAAACATAGAAGATGCATGCATGGATGGAGTACTCAAGAGCAATGTATATACAAGCAATAATTCACCTATAGGAAGGAAAGATGGAAACATGATATCCCCCATAATGAATAATGTCCAATGTTAATAAAGTGTACCTGCAAATAAAAGATAATCCAATACCTACAAGAAACATGTATCCCCTTAGGAAGAAATAAGTACATCAAATGATGAAGAAGTCAATCCATGTCAAAATGGAAAATGAGGAAGGAAGTCTCCAAGTATCCATCTCTAAATACTAAATAGGTATCTCCAAGCTCAAGGAATCCATCACATTATCAAATTAAACCATGAAATGTGACAAACCAAGTGAAGGAGAAGAATCAAGAATGTCAATCTTCAAAGAAGGTGAAGAAGTGTCCTCAACTATGATATTGTCATCAAAGAGAAGAGAAAACCCCTCAAGTATGTCACCCAAATCTGCAATATGAGACTCAACAAAAAAATGTTGTAATGTCATCCAAGTAGTCATCCCACACTGCAAGATATGAAGCTCTATGATCATCTTGCTGAAGAGTAGAACTCAAGTCCAATGAAGCGGGAGATGGATGAGTAGGAAGCTCAACACTTGTCTCAAGAACACAATGATTCAAGTGTCCAAAGTTTTCCTCACATACAAAATTCACCCTTGGTAAAATGGTGGGTACGTCATGAACATCATCATCATCATCAATAAAATGTGAAAAGGAATACAAGCATGATTTTGTTATCTCTACAAGATATTTTTTGTCATTTGTTTAGACAAAGTCATAGAGTCAAGGAGAATCAATCGATAAAAGGAGAAAGACAAGGATAAGACAAGTCGGTAATGCACATCGAGCTAGTCGGTAAAGCACAAAGTTGACAGAGTACCGAGCGCCTATAGTTATCGAGTGACACACTACACTGAGCGCATGTAGTACACCGAGTTGATATTACACCGAGTGATAAAGAATATTTAACCGATTATTTTGGAGTTATTTAATCAAGTTGTACAGTTAATCAAAAATGTGATCAGATCATATTTAACGATTGTCAGAGTATTAATTACGTGTATACAAGTATTTATAACAGTTTGTTATATGATCAACAATTTGAATAAATTAGAGTGAAGACCTTAGGAAGAGATTATATGGCAAAATGAAAGTTTGTCATTTCCAAGAAAAACAACAAGTATTGAGGTAAAAGTGACATGGTCACCAAGCTGGAAAGAAGATCTAACAAACAAGAGAAATTTGCAACGTATCTAATGCATAAGATTAAGAGGCAAAACTCATCTATATCTTGGATGAATTTTGTATGTGTATAATATACAAGGAGAGATACAAGAGGATATACAGAGTAGAAGAACAGAGAGTTGTTATTGTTATTTTTGTTAAAGGAATTATTGAAGAACAAAGAGCAAAGCAGAGAGCACCGAGTAGAAATTCAGCTATAGCAGAGTAGAATAGAATAGTGTTACAATTGGGGAATTGAGGTAACACATATCAGAGCACATATAATCTAAAAAACATTTACATTTAATGCATTTTTACAGACATTGTTAAGTTATTGATATTCAAATTGATTAGATTTCCACAATCTATTTGAATATAAAGCTTGAATTTCTAGTTAAATGATTGTGTATGTTTTTTAGCATCAACGTTTTGGATCACACTCTATGATCCATCATCTAGATGTAAGAGCAAAGAGCATACAGGATATGTAAAAATAAGATGCAAACCAGGTCTCACTCAATAGATAAAAGAAGGGATGGGGAGAGGAGGGGCACAGAGAATGAGGGAGAATGGAGAAGTAATAAAGACAACCTAAGAACATAAAAGAAAGAAAAATATAAATAAAAATGAGCTCAAAAAACATAAAAAGGGACCAAGAC
>MU224275.1:3529039-3546600 GCA_018584345.1 Thuja plicata
ATATATATATATATATAGTCTTTTAGTGATTGGTTGTTTTTACTTTTTAATGCTCTTTCTATCTTTTTCTTTTTTAGTCCTTTTCTTTAGTTTTTATTGTTTTTATTTATTTTATGTTCTTAGGTAGCCTTTATTACTTCTCCATTCTCCCTCATTTGGTTTGCTCCCTCCTCTCCCCATCCCTTCTTTTATCTATTGAGTGAGGCATGGTCTGCATCTTATTTTTACATACCCTTCATGCTCTTTGCTCTTACATCTTGATGATGGATCACTGAGTGTGATCTGAAATGTTGATGCTAAAAAACATACACAATCAAAACCAGAAATTCAAGCTTTATATTTATGTTATTGATAATGTTGTATTGAGAGCTTTAAATCCCAATAGTGGGTAGATCTTAACCAATCTTATATTTGTAAATCCTTTAATAGGGTACATCTCTATGTGTAGAGTTTGTAAAAATCCTTTAACCAGGTAGACCTAACAAGTCTTATATATACTCTTAACCGGGTAAGCTATCAGAAATAGCTAAACTTTGTATCTCTAACTGAGCACCCTTTATATTGTAGTTAGTGAAGGTTGTGGGTGTCATCCCCACCACATTTTTTATCCTCTAACCAAGGATTTATGCGTTACCAAAATCATGGTAATATGAGTTCAATTTTTTAATGTTTTGATGTTATGGTTTTATATGCAGTACATTACTTTTATTTCAAAGTTATAAACTTGGTAATTAGCAAGAAATAGTATATGGTATAATCAGTAATTGTGGTTAAAATTTTTTAGTGGTACTGATTCACCCCTCCCCTCTCAGTCCCAACTTTCCATTAGTTATTCCAACAATTGGTATCAGAGCTTGTACTTTTGAGTTAAAGGGTTGACCACCTAAGAGTTAAATATATTAGTCATGGAAGGTTATAGATAGTTAAAGAGAATTGATGGTCTTGAATCTGAGTTGGAGAGTGCACAAGAGTTAATCATGGATCTGAGAAAGAAACTTGAGAAATCTCTTATGGTAAGAAGGAAATTGTATGATGAACTAAAGGTTACACAAGAACAAGTTGATACACTTGAGACTACATCTGAAGGAAGTGTGACTGATGAGTCTGATACTGCTATAAGAGAATTACTTGAAAAGAATGACTCGCTTACCGAGCTGCTAGATTTGATGAAGAAAGATCTTGATACTAATTGCTTAAGAATGACTGAACTAATTGAAGGTAAAAGAACAGCTGCGGATGAAAAGAGAATTGTAGAAGATGACAAAAGAAAAGTTGAAATCAGGTTAACTGAGAAAGATAATGAAATCTTAAGATGACCCAAGTTCACTACAATATGACCAACCAACTTCTAAATGAAAATCAAGATTGTACCCTAAAAGAATTTGAGAATTAAGCACTGAAAGCTAAAATTGAAAGAATGGACAAAAGATTGAAAGCTAAGAAGGATGCAAATGAAATACTAAGAAGAAATGATGATGTACTGAAATCGCTAGACAAATAGGTTAAGAATCAGATGCAACTGAATGATAGATCATAAATTTGATTCAATGAGAATAACACTACCGAGAAAGGAGAATCATCTAATGCACAGAAAGATCAAGGTACTACACCCCCACCGAAAGAAAATAAGTCAAGCTATAATTATTGTGGGAAGCCTGGACACACTGCTAATGTCTATAAAAGTAGGAAAGGTAAAGCACCGAGTACACCTAAATTTGATGGTTATTGTTTTAGATGTAATAAGTATGGACATCAAGCTTTTGAGTGTAGAACCAACTTTGCTAACAACATAAGGAAACCTAAGTTTGATGGATACTGCAAGAATTGCAACAAGTATGGTCACAAGACTGAAGAGTGAAAATTAAAGAAAATAAATGACAAGTGGATGCCTAACCGAGACAATGCAAATACTAACCAAATAGGCACATCTATACCGTGGGATTATAATACAATGATTTTTTTCTTATCTTGTGTAAGATATGGACATATTGTTGTAAACTACATATTGTTGCATGAAAGGTTTAACAGAAGGTCATGGAGGAACCCTGACATGGCATGTTTCCATTGTCATAGGGTAGGAAACCTTGCAAGTAACTGTAGATACCGAGGAGATGCACCGATCGAGGATGAATCTACAAAGATTGCACCATCTAATGTTAAATAAATAAGAGAGTAGATGAACAAAACATGGAGGAGAAAGACTCAGGAAGATGGAACTTCACTTAGAACTATAGATGGTACCATCTCTACCAAGTCTGGCGCACCGAGCTCCACCTAATCTGTGAGAGGTATGTAGGAACTGCATGTTTATTATAAATCTTACATCAATTCCTAAGCAATATATTTAAGATCCATATCAGCATATTAAGATGTATTTGGATAAGCTGTGGAAATTTTGATTTAAAGTTGTAATGTATGGTTATTTTGTTTAGTCGGTTAAACAAAGTGACTATGTTATCGGTATAAAGGTAAAAAGGGACTCAGCAAGCGCATTTAATGCAAATAATTAGAGCCGTTGGAAACCCTAATGAAGGAAAATCTATAAATAGGTCAATATGTTATTCATTTTAAACCTAACATTTTCAAAGAGCATTTGAGCACATTGTTGAGCGATCACTCCATCAAGCATTCAATCAATTACAAAGAAGAAGAAGAAGAAGATCTGATTATGAATTCAAAGCACATTTTTTACCAATAATATTGAAGAACTATTTCACATTAGAGAAGACAACTTGAATTGTTTTATGGAGGATGTAGTGAGATTGTAATGTTTCTATGAGTTGGTTGTAATTGATAAAGCAATTTTGGAGGGAAACAAAAACCCTAATTAGGTTTTCAATCAAAGGTAAAAGTCTATAAGAGTATAGCTATTATTATTGAACAATGTTGAAGTTGTTGTTAACGTAATGTTGTGAAGAATAATTGAGGTCTTAGATCTTGAAAAACAATTGCAGAGTGGATTATAGAGAAGATTCAAAACACAGTTCAGAGAAAGAAGAGAGAATCAAAGGATTTTATTAGCATTTAGAAGTGCATTTCATAGGTCAAATTCATTGTTGTATTCCTAACAGTTTCAACAAGTTAAATCCCTAAACTAGGTAGTCTCTAATAAGAATTTTTCTTGTAAATCCCTTAACAAGGCGAACACTCTAATAATAGGATTAAATCCTTTAACAAGATAGTCTATAATAGGACTTCAGATACTTCTAACAAAGTATCACTCACTCCTAATAGGGTGAGTCACCTAGAAAGTGACATATTGTAAGCTCCTAAGAGAGCACTCTTTTCTACTGTGGTGAGAATATTGTGGGTGTCATCTCCACCATGGTTTTTCCCTATGACCAAGGGTTTCCATGATAAAATTCTAAGTGTTATGAGTGTGCATGTGTTGTTATTTCATTCATTGTACTTTTACTTTACACTTATAGTTTTATGCTACATAGTTTGGAAGTTTCTTTTACTACTATTAAAAGGTTTGAATAAAAGTATTGTATCATTTTAAAATGGAAGGACTTCCATTTTGGTAGGTTTAGCACCCTCGTTTAGTAAATTTTCATATTAGATTTTCATTTAGGATGCACATGCACTTGATTCTGCATTTAGGTAAAATTAGGGTCAAGGTCCTTCAGGACCTCCTTAATCTCCCTTTCTATGATTCCATCTTCTTGGGTAGAACCTATGTATTGGCTATCCTAAATCTTCATCACACTTACTCTTTGGCCTTTGTGCCTCTATCTAACATCCTAGTGTGTTTTCTCACCTCCTTAGGTCCCCAGTTGACCTAGGAATCCTACAAATTTCCCAAGGTGACCAGCCTGAAACCTCAGTTTAGGGTTGAGGTTGACCCTGACCTAGGTCAGGGTTGAGGTCAACCTTGACCTAGGTCAAGTTAGAGGTCATCCTTGAACTAGGTCAAGGTCTAGGTCAACCTTGACCCTTGTCAGGTGATGGTCCCCGCTTTCAAATCTGGAGCCTATCGGGGTTCTAAAACTTAAAATAGGTCCCCGGGTTTGGATGCAAAAGTGTTTTCCCCGATATTCAGATTAATACATCCCCTCCTTGGTTGGTGATTGTAATTGGACCATAATTCAAGGTGAAATTTTAATTTGGGTCCCTTGCATTACCCTAGGAGGTCTATATTGAGATCTCTATATAAACACTCTCTTTTGCCTTCATTTGGACATGGAGACATGACATGAAAGAATCATAAGAGGATATGATGCAATTATGATTTTGACATGATGATGAGGAAATGAAGCAAGTGGATGATATAGAAGGACAAGACATTATGATTCATTAATATATTCAAGCACTTTTGTAGACGAGCCATTGTGGATCTTCTTTGGAGCAAGAGAGACATCTTCCTTCTTTCCTTCTTCTTGGATCCACCATTTTCAACCTTCAAGCATTCAAAGGATATTATCATGGGGTAGCAATTATGGATTGTGAGTTTGGTAGGAGTACTTTAGCCTTGGGAGCTTGGTATGATTTCTTTATCACATTCAAATCTATGCATTGCTTTCTCACTTTCAATTCATGTTAGGATTTTTAATCTAGAGGATTAGATCTTGAGATTACACATTCAAAGCTCTTTCCAAGAGAAACACACACACATACATTCTACTATATTCGGCTATTCGTGGAGGTGGAGATCACCAAAATGGGGGTTTGACTAAGGTAAAACCCTATAGAACCACCCCAAAACCCCTCTTTTTTAGATATTTGCAGGTGTTGTTTCGGGAGTTACAGGTTTGGGAACAGTGGAACAGAGTGCAGATCTGGATACCTTTTTCAGAAAACTTTCGGGATCTGAAAATAGAATTTCAATCTGAAACTTTTTAGGTTGATTGTGACCTAGGGTGCAATCAAAAATTCTGGCAAATGGTGACATTGACTTAAGGGTGCAAATCAGATTTATCTCAGAATGGAAAAATATTTCTAGGTTTTGTCCGTCTTTGCATTTCCATTCCAGATCCAGTCTCAGATTTTCTAGAAACTCAACACATGCTTCAAAAAATGGCATTTTCAGATCTGCTATGATGTGAGGTTGGTATTTTACTCCATTAATCTTTTCTTTCCAATTTCAATATCCATTATCAAACAAACAAATAACAATTAAATGTAAGGGGGTAAATTATGGCATTGGTCTCTTTTACATATGAACATCTATTTCGCAAACTCTATCTAAGAGATCAACATCATCATCATTTTATTCTTTACATTTTGTTGAACCCACAATAGACAACTCTTTCTCTTTGGTGTTAGATTTACATTTCATATTAAGAACTTGCATGCATATAGAAGTAGGTTTTCTTTTATTCTTTTGCATTTATATTCCAAAAATACATAAAATTTCTTTAAAACACAAAAACATTTACATGCTTGTTATTTTATTGTGTGTTCAATATGTATGACTCTTGTTTTGAATACTTTGATGAAGATTATATTTTACAAGAGAATAGATGCCTTAATGAGGTACATGGAAGTGAGAATGAAAATGGTTCGAATGATATCTCCATGGATCCTATTCCTATTTCATCCTCCTCCACAACTCCTCCAATTGACCTCTACCATAGGATGTGTGCATGGTTACCTTTATACTCTTCTATTTGAAACATTGCGGCACCTAGAATGTTATTCCCTAAACCTTTGATGATGGTAAAAGGATTTCCTTGAATAACTATTAAGGGTAAACCTAAAGATCCTTTGGATTTCTTTGATAACACCGATTCTGTTTCACATGCTTATCATACATGGAATAATCCTCAACCTATTGTTCCAACCTCTTTACCTCCTTCTCAACCCATGCTTCCTCAAGCACCTAGGTTACCTTCTTCCTTTAAGGAGTATGACTTAGTTGAGCAATTATGCGCGACTCCAGCCAAGATCTCTTTATGGGAATTACTTCAAACTTCTCCTACATATCAGGAGGCATTACAAAAATCTTTATCTACTCTTCTGGCTCCACCTCCTAATCAAGAGAACATTAATTCATTCTTGGAGTGCATGCATACTATGCCTTCTATACCTCCTATTGTGTTCACTGATGATGATTTAACTTCTGTGGAGGTGCATAATCAATATGATGCTCTTACGGTTGTTGTTTCTATTAATCAGAGTATCATTTGTAGAACATTAATTGACAATGTATCTGGGCTTAATGTTTGTAGCATGGATATTCTCAAGGCTATTAAAGCTGATCTTACAACCATCCAACCAAATAATATCCCTATTCATGGATTTGATAACATTGCAAAGAAAAATTTGGGTATTATTACGCTACCTATCAAGGTTGGTCCAGTCCTTCTTCACACACCTATTCATGTCATGCCTGGACCTCTCATTTATAACCTTTTTTTAGGAAGACCTTGGTTTCATACTATGCATGTGATTCCTTCTAGTCTACATCATAAGGTTAGGTTCATTTATAACATTCTGATGTATACGTTACATACAGATGATGCCCCAAATCCTTTCTTGAATGTATAATATGCTAAGATCTCTAAACCCATACAACCAAGTAAGGAACCTGAGAAACCTCCTCAAGTTAAACAAGTTGAAGTTCCATCCTCTTATTTAACTAAAGATGATTGGGGAACATTGGATTTTAATCCTTCTTTTATGGGAGAATACAAAGTTTCTAATTTAGAGTTCATGAAGGAACAAAATGGGTTTGAAAAACAAGTCTTTATTCCTTCTCCACTTTCTGGGGAATTAAAAAGTAACTTTGTTGCTGCTTCCCTTGAAGAAACAATTGAGACAGTAAAACCAGATTGTTATGACATTGTGACATATGTCACTCCTTTAACTCAATCTGATATGGCTGATAGATATGGATCTGGTTATCATTTATCTAGGAAATCGGGATTCAATGGGAAAGGATGTAGAAAATATGAGCAAGGTATACAAGTGCCCTTGGACAATGAAGTTTACGATTATACTTATGGGCTAGGGTTCAATCCTTATAAGCAACCATCAGATTTTCCTCTTAATGTTAATCATATATGTGGTGGACACTTAAAATTGGTTAATCTGCTTCTCCTTGACATGGATTAAAAACCTAGTTTGGATATTTTTCCTGAAGATGAAGCCCTAGCTGATTTTTTAGGAGCTTATCAAGATTTACCTACATTTCATCATAAAACAAGAAAGCCTTATTGTCTGAATAATGAAGCCTATTTTGGAGAACGTGGTGAATAAGATATCTCTCCTTTACCAATGGATTCTCCCATACAAAGTAATTTATTAATAACTAAGACTACAGAATTTCAAATGGATGAGAATGACTCTAAAAAAATAATCAAAGTAGAAAAATGTTTGAACCAAGATGAACATGATCAATTGGTTTCCCTTTTGCTTGAATATAAAGATATATTTGCTTGGACATATTCGGATATGTCGGGTATCGATCCTAAGATTGTGACTCACAATATTGTTCTTAAACCTAATAACAAACCTATGAAACAAAAAATCCAAAAGATGAATCCAGGCATTGCTTTGTTAGTTAAAATTGAAATTGAAAAATTATTAGGTGTTGGGTTCATCCATTCTATCGATTATTTTGGATGGATTTCCAATATTGTGGTTGTTTCTAAAGGAGAGAATAAGATAAGGATGTTCACTGATTTTTGAGATTTAAATAAAGCATCCTTAAAAGATGATTTTCCCCTACCCAATATTGATATGATTATGGATTCAATAGCAGGTCATGCTTTATTATCTTTTATGGATGGATTTTTCAAGCTATAATCAAATATTTATTCCTATAGAGGATCAACTTAAAACTGCATTTATCACACCTTGGGGAACATTATGTTGGGTCATGATGCCTTTTGGATTAAGAAATGTGGGAGCAACCTATCAATGTGCTATGACCTTGATTTTCCATGATTACATCCTTAAGATTCTAGAAGATTATGTTGATGACATCTTGGTGAAATATATACAAATAAAGGACCATGTGTTCATTTTAAGAATTTGAAAGGATTAGGAGTTATAATATGCGATTAAATCCTAATAAATGTTCTTTTGGAGTTGATTCTAGTAAATTATTAGGATTTATAATCTCTAAGAGAGGCATAGAAGTGGATACTAAAAAGATTGATGCTATTGCTAACATGCCTCCTCCTAAGAATATTTCTCAATTACGTAGTTTACGAGAAAAATTCAATCTATTCATCGCTTTGTTTCTAACTTAGCTAATAGAACTGTTCCTTTTACTTCCTTTCTTAGAAAAGATACCAATTTTTCTTGGAACTAGGAATGTAAACAATCATTTGAGCAATTTAAGGAGTATCTTGCTAATCCTCCTATTTTGCAACCCACTCAATTCAATAAACCCTTCTATCTGTATACTTTTTTCACTTCCCATGGTGTAAGTGCATTATTGGCTCAACATGATAGTAAAGGTAAGGAAAGACCGGTATACTACATCAATCAGACTTTATTGGAATATGAAACAAGATATACCGATTTAGAAAGACAATGCTTGGCTTTAGTTTATGCTTGTCAAAAACTCAGGCATTATCTATTGAGTGTTGAGGTTAATGTAATTTTAAAATTTGATCCTCTCAAACACCTTTTCTCAAAAACTGATCTCTCTGGTCGTCTAGCTAAATGGGTGATGTTACTTATTGAATTCAATCTTAATTTCATTCTTCAAAAGTCAATTAAAGGACAAGATTTAATTGATTATCTAGCTGAAGCTCCTTATCCTCATTCTCATACAAACATCGCCTCAATAGAATTCCCTGATGAGAATATTTTAGTTATTAAACAAGAAGATGTTTGGGAATTATTTTTTGATGGTTCTAGATGTAAGACAGGTTCTGGTGTAGGTATCATCTTGGTCCCTCCTACAAAGAAACCAATCCCTATGTCATATAAATTAACCTTTCCTTGTACTAATAATATTGTAGAATATGAAGCTCTTATTACTGGCTTACGAGTAGCTTCATCCCTTCACATTAAAAACTTGGAAATATACAGGGACTCGCAATTTATTGTTGAAAAAATCAAAAGGGGTTATCAGACTAAGAATGATAAAATGTCACAATATAAAGAATTGGCTCTTGATATCCTTTCACCATTTTCTTCTTATACGATTCAGACTTTACCTAGGAAAGATAATTGACACACAGATGCCATGGCAAGTGCAGCTTCCTTGGTGTGTCTCAAGAATAATGCTAAAGACTTTCAATTTACTATACACACTCTTAAACAACCTGAAATTTCTAATAAGGGTAATGTTGATTGTTGTAATTTTCATTTGGATGAATGGTATTTGCATATCTTTCACTTTTTGAAAGACAATACATTTCTTGAATCAACAACAAGGAACATGTGTAACCGTATTAGGAAGCTTGCATCATGATATATCATCTAGGGTGATACCCTTTACAAACTTTCTTATAATGGTTTTCTATTAAGATGTCTTGGTAGAACCGAAGTCCTGGTAGCTTTAGCATAAGCTCATTCTGGTTCTTGTGGAGGACATTTTGGTGGGAAATCTTTAGTTAATAAACTTCTTAGAATGTGATATTATTGGTGAATAATGGAACAAGATTCCTTTCCATTTGTTAAGAAGTGTCCTCGGTGTTAGAAACATGGTAATTTAATTCATTCTCTTGCTCATGAGCTTCGTAATCAAGTTGCTCCATGGCCTTTTAGCATTTGGGGATTTGACCTTATTGGAAAAATTTCACCAGCTTCTTCTCAAGGACATACATACCTTCTCACAGCTACATATTACTTTACAAAGTGGGTAGAGGCTATTCCTCTCCGCTCTACTACTACGGATGTTATTTGTGATTTTATTCTTAATCATATTATAGCATGATTTGGTATTCCTTTAACGATAGTTTTGGATAATGGTACTTCCTTCAAAAATAAAGAAGTCATGAAATTCTTGGAGAAATATCATATTCAACATACATTTTCTACTCCCTACTATCCTCAATCTAATGGTCAAGCAGAAGCATCGAACAAATTTATTGAACAAATCCTAAGGAAAATAGTCAATAAACATGCGAAAGATTGGCATACTCAACTCACTTATGCTTTATGGGCTTATAGGACTATTGTCTGTACTGCTATAGATACTTCTCCTTATAATCTTGTTTATGGTACTGATGTTATTATTCCATTGGAATTATAAATACCTTCTTTACGTGTTTCATTTCATGGGATAATTGATAAAGATAGCTTCCGGGAACAATGATTACAAGAATTAGAAATGTTGGATGAACAATGAATAAATGCTTTGGAACATATTAAGGTTTATCATAAGTCACTTCAAAAATAGTACAATCATAAGATGATTGAACGTAATTTTTGGTAGGTGATTTAGTCTTATATGAAAATCAAAGGAATGTGAATGCTTTACCTAGTGAAAAAGGGAAAGTTAGCCCTAATTGGCTTGGACCTTTTGTGGTTATTAAGGATTTTACTTCAAGTGCTTATAAGATTTATGATATGAGTGGTGTTCCCCTTAAGGAACCTATTAATATTATGCATCTCACAACATTATTATCCCTAATACATCAACTTTCCTTCATGTATTTATGTATTCCCTGTAGAATGGTTATGTCTATTTTGTAGGTTATATAATTTGAATGCATTCATACATTAATTTCATTTCTTTCTTTATGTTAAGTTTTTGTGTATTAATGAAAAGAACAAGTAATAAATCATAGAATTAACTAGTCAAGAAAAATTTTCATATATAAATATCCAAGAGTTTGGTACATATATGGCACATATGCCATGGCTATCAATCTATATCTCTATGCTCTAAGGGTCATTAGCTCTCAGCTCTTTCTGCTCTATGGTGTGATGCTGAAGATCTTGGTATGGTAGTCCATGTGTGACTCCTTGATATGATCATCTCATAGTTGCACTCCTGAGCTCTCTATAGGTCAGTCATCAATCTCTCTTCCCTTTCTTTGCATAACCTCAACTCTCGGTGGACGCATGCAAAAATATTTGCATGTCGGTCGGGATATTTGTGTCCAATAAGGGACTCTTGCTTGCTAGCTGGTAGTTGGTAGGATAAACAGGTATCCTTCAAAAACTTGGATACAAAGCTCCTCCACTCTGCTATGCTAGCTACAGAATTCAAACATATCTATCTTTTAGTGCTTCTTCTAGCAACACTTTTACATAAAATATTTTTATCAAATACATAAATCATACCTAGATCTCACTCCTGGGTATCATTAAAGGATCTAGATGGTGGGGGCATGGAGTGACTACCCTCTCCTTGCTCATTGCATCTAGGTCTAGGTGATGGTGTCTCTGTATGTGCACAGGGAGGTCATCGTGATCTCAATGGTACAACATGGATCGCCTGATCATCTGCATCTGTACTACCACTTGGGGTCATATCCTCTAATCTCTTGTATTCTCCCTCATCTTCTCTCTCTTTTTTTCTCTCCTCTTCTCTCTCCTCCTCCATGGGATCTCCCTTGGGAATGGGCTCCTCCTCACGATCCTCCTCTTCCTCCTCTGGTGTGTCACCACCTTGGTGCATCCTCTCTGAAAGACCTAGATCACTTGTAGGGTAGTCATCAGGGAAGATGGGATGGGTCCCCTGTAGACTCCAATATCTAATATACTCTATGCTCACCCCTGGGTGGGATACAGTAGGGTCCACCTCTATATCCTCTATCTCATCTATATCACTATCCACAATATCTTCTATTGTAGGTCCGCGTATGGTGTCAGGTCTCTAGTAATATATTGTCGGATATTTGTACTGAGGTACTGTCTGAGGGACTCCCTATGTTAAACCAAACTGCCTCATAACTCTATCATAATAATATGGCATCACTACATGACTAGTAGGACCCTCTAGTAGCTTGCGCTGCTAGGAGTTTCTCAATTGGTGTTGAGTATCTAGCCATCCTATCATCTTATAGTATGGTCTCCATATCACATCCACCCCTGGTATACGGTCAAAGCATACCCTCCAAAAGAGGATACATAGCATCACTCTTTGTACCAAGGGTGTCAGACCTGCTAGTATGGTTGATAGAGCGATCAGATCTGATCGGGTCCTCATCTGTGGTACTTGTCCCAAAAAATACTTTCCATCTAAAAACACCTCAGGAGGACCCCATTGTACTCTTGGTATAATAGGCTCACCTCAAACTGGAAGTCATAGGATCCTGTACACATCCTCCAATGCAATCGTTATCTCTCCTGGTGGAAGATGGAAGGAACAAGTGTCCTTGTCCCATCTCTCTATCATGGCTGATATCATGGACCAATGGAACCTCATCTATGGTAGGATTGCTACCCAGTACAATCCCACATCTTTCAGTAACTGTATATCCTCATGTTGTAGCTTGGACAAGTTCTCTTTGATAGCTAATAGAACCCCACCAAAGGGATGCTCTCAGAGACGGACAAGATTATGTAGCACAAATAACATCATATTAGTCATCTATCAACAAATAACTTTAATTCTCACTTGACCTAGTCAAGGTTGACCTTTTTGGGCCAGGTTTGACCTTTTTGGGTCAAGGTTGACCTTTCTAGGTCAAGTTTGACCTTTTTGGGTTAGGTTCGACATTATCCCTAGAAAGGACTGGACCTTCCTAGTTATGGTTTACCTGCCAAGGTCAGGGTCGACATAACTGGGTCAGGGTCAAATTTTTTGGGTTAGGGTCAACCTTCCCTATAAAAAATAGGAATTTATCAATTAAAACATCACAACAAGGCACCTACCTCAGGGAGTGGCTGTCCGCTGACCAGACACTCTCTTAGGACCTCTACGCAACTCGCTCGAAGTTCCTCTCTCTTTGGCATCTTGCTCCTCAATTCCAAGCTCTGCAAATGGTAAGAATGAGAAGGTAAGTGCTCTTCATCTTATTTATAGCTTCAAATTATGGTTTTGTTAGGGTTTACTTAGGGTTTTCTTAGGGTTTCATTTGAATTTACTTAGCTCAAATTTGAATTTCTTTTTTTTACATGCATTTAGATAGGCATTTACTCTTTTCATCATAACTTGAGTTTGGTAGCTCCATTTTTAGCGTTGTCACTGGTGTTGGAATCGTGATTCAAATACCTAACTTCTTAAATCAGTTTAGAATATTTTGAATCCTTATAAATGGTTTAGGAAATAACTTTTTCAACAACTTGCATATCCAATGTATAGATCTAACTTTATCACCCTATTTCACCTTTCAGAATTAGTAAGCCAAAACAAGGGGCATAAGGGGCTCTATGCATTTATCAAAAAAATATTAGTAAGTATTAGGTTATATATGGATTTTCATTAACCTTGTGTTTTAGGTTGCGGATACTAATGGTTTCTTGCAGAATCTCCACATTGAGGACTTCGCTATATCCTTTTTACTTTACAATGTTTTCTTACTTTAGCTTGCATATTCACGTAGTGTCATACCTAAGCTAAAGTGGGGGATAAATGTATCATATTAAATTGGAAGAACTTCCATTTTGGTAGGTTTAGCATCCTTGTTTAGTACATTTTCCTATTAGATTTGCATTTAGGATGCACACGCACTTGATTCTTCATTTAGGTAAAATTAGGGTTAAGGTCCTTCGGGACCTCCTTAATCTCCCTTTCTATGATTCCATCTTCTTGGGTAGAACCTATGTATTATCTCTCCTAAATCTTCATCACACTTATTATTTAGCCTTTTTGCCTCTATCTAACATCTTGGTGTGTTTTCTCACCTCCCTAGGTCCCCGGTTGGCCTAGGAATCCTACATATTTCCCAAGGTGACCAACCTGAAACCTCAGTTCAGGGTTGAGGTCAACCCTGACCTAGGTCAGGGTTGAGGTCAACCTTGACCTAGGTCAAGTTTGAGGTCATCCTTAACCTAGGCCAAGGTCAAGTTTGACCTTGACCTCTATCAGGTGATGGTCCCCGCTTTCAAATCTGGAGCCTATTGGGGTTCTAAAACTTAAAATAGGTCCCCGGGTCCGGATGCGGAAGTATTTTCCCCAATATTCAGATTAATAAATCCCTTCCTTGGTTGGTGATTTTAATTGGACCATAACTCAAGGTGAAATTTGAATTTGGGTCCCTTTCATTACCCTAGGAGGTCTATATTGAGATCTCTATATAAACACTCTCTTTTGCCTTCATTTGGACATCGAGACATGACATGAAAGAATCGTAAGAGGATATGATGCAATTATGATTTTGACATGATGATGAGGCAATGAAGAAAGAGGATGATATAGAAGGACAAGACATGATGATTCATTAATACATTTAAGCACTTTTGTAGACAATCCATTGTGGATCTTCTTTGGAGCAAGAAAGACATCTTCTTTCTTTCCTTCTTCTTAGATCCACCATTTTCAACCTTCAAGAATTCAAAGGATATTATCATGGGGTAGCAATTACAGATTGTGATTTTGGTAAGAGTACTTTAGCCTTGGGGGCTTGGTATGCTTTCTTTATCACATTCAAATCTATGCATTTCTTTCTCACTTTCAATTCATATTAGGGTTTTTAATCTAGAGGATTAGATCTTGACATTACACATTTAGAGCTCTTTTTAAGAGAAAAACACACACATACATTCTACTATATTCGGCTATTCATGGAGGTGGAGATCATCAAAATGGGGGTTTGACTAAGGAAAAACCCTATATAGCCACCCCAAAACCCCTCTTTTTCAGATATTTGCAGGTGTTGTTTCAGAAGTTACAGGTTTGAGAACATTGGAACTGAGTACAGATCCAGATACCCTTTTCAGCAAACTTCCAGGATCCAAAAATAGAATTTCAATCCGAGACTTTTTAGGTCGATTGTGACCTATGGTGCAATTGGAAATTCTGGCAAACGGTGACATTGACTTAAGGGTGCAAAACGAAACTATCTTAGAACAGAAAAATATTTCTGGGTTTTGTCTGTCTCTACATTTCCATTCCATATCCGGTCTTAGATTTTCTAGAAACTAAACACAAGCTTCAAAAAATGGTATTTTCAGATCTACTATGATGTGAGGTTGGTATTTTACTCCATTAATATTTTCTTTCCAATTTCAATATCCATTATCAAACAAACAAATAACAATTAAATGTAAAAGGTTAAATTATGGCATTGGTCTCTTTTACATATGAACATCTATTTTTCAAACTCTATCTAGGAGATCAACATCGTCATCATTTTATTCTTTACAAGTATAAAAAAATTATTAGTACTGAGTCACCCCCCCCCCCCCCCCCTCTTAGTACTTATTATCTCCAACACATAGGAATAGAACCTTTCCCACAAACCTTCATGTATGTGTTGTTACCCATCAATATATTAGGAAAATACAAGGCCCAATAGAAGATAAAATATCTATAGAAGATGTCATGTGATGTGAAGCACTTGAATCAAGAAGTCATTTACCTTGCTCAGGATGTGTGGAAGCCATGAGTTCTTTACCTTTACCTTTATCCTTTGATGATGACGTAGATCAAGAAGTTGCACAATTTGATGAAGAAGAAGAAGATGGAGACTAATGAGGGTAGCTTGATGTTGTTCTTTTGAAGAATGTGAGTGAGATCATCAATCTTCTTGTGGAAACATTTATGCTCATTATGTCCTTCCTTTTTATAATATGCACATTTTAGCTTCTTTCTTCTAGATGATTCCTCTCTTGAAGAGGACTTGGATTCAGAAGTATATTCTGTAGGAGAATCATCACCTTTATCATGAGGCTTAGGATCCTTATGTTGCTTCTTTCCTTTTTCATAGGAAGCCTTTGGAATGGAGTCATTTGCAAATAATCCATGATGTTATGAAGCTTCAATTGACCCATGTGTGCCAACTTTTCTTGTTCCCTTGTGAGTTGAGCTGCAAATTCATCAAGAGAAGGCATTTTGTATGCACTAAAAAGAGCATCCATAGTAGCATAAAATGTAGAAACAAAGATTGAATATTTAGGACCTAGCTTGGAAATAATAGATAAGATAATTTTTTTATCCTCTTTGGTAATGAAACAATTAGAATTATCTAATCTAATAGAATCAAACTTAGAGAACAAGTCTTGAATATTCTCAAAATGTCTAGAATCTTAACTTATGAGCTCATTCTCCCATCTGAAATTTCTCATTCTATCAGGTTTATTAAAGAGTCCCTCCAAGGTGGTCCAAGCATCATGAGGATTTGTGCAAGATGCAATATGATATAGAAAATCATGAGATATGGATGATCTAAGAGACCCAAGTGCTTTATTAAATTTGACAGTTTTTGGGTCATCACAAAAAAGCCAATTACCCCTATTTTGATTATTGGGAGGCCGTCAATTTTAATATAGAAAAATAGATGACATCACCAAAAATGGGAATGCTTTGATGATGTGGCGTTGACTATGCAGGATGATGTGGTGCAAGTTTCAGTGTATGGATGTTGACGTGGTTGTCTATTTGGTAGATTACACGTGTCTTGTGATTCGCTGATGTTGTGGCAGTACTTACTATGTCGAGCTGACTGGGTCTATAATAAACATTGATGTGGCTACGTATGGTTGTGCCAAGTGTCCAAATTTTATTGTCCAACACTATGGAAACCCATCAACAAGGGAGGTGGCGCTCAGGGAAATAGGTGGCACAACTACTAGTTGGTTGGGCTATGCGGTAGTTGAAAGGGCATGTTAGCTCTTTTTCTTGCAACACCTACCTAATAATGACAGTATACCTTGTATACTCAGTTGCAACCTCTTTTAGGCAAGAGAAAGACTAATTTCTAAGGATTGGATAATATCCTTCTTCATTTTTGAGCTCCACAGACTCAGGTAGGTTTTACCTCTTAAAGATTAATGATATCTCAGTCTATGTATTTGGTGGATTATTTCATTCACTGGGTATGAACCAAAAACCTCACTGTAACAACTTATAGAACAATTTAGAGATTACAATGACTAACTTAAAACAGAGTACTATAAGCCAGGCTATGGTTTTGAGAACATACACCAATGAGTCAAGGATTTGCATCCTTCTTCCTTTTGTCTTTAGGAGGGATAACCTAATGATTCACTCTCTAAAGAATCAACAAAGTGGACATTGTCTTGCTGACATAAGTCCTTGATGAGTTCAGCTCATATATTTTAGTGACAAGTATGTTTTGAATAATTTTGAATGTTTTGAAACTTAGATGATGATAGATTATCAGATCCAGGTCTAGATCAGTGCCAATCCTTTGGGTTACAGAGTCAAAAGCTTGAAGTTTCACATAAATAAAACACTGTAAGTTTCCTTACAACCTACATGCAATTAGGATAAGTTGCCTTTACAAATTATCTGATTACCTCTAAAATACTGTATCAAATGCTTAAATACTGAAATACTTCATGAAACTACTCACAAAACTTAGTTCTTTACATGAAAGAAACTTGCAAGTAATTAGATAGTCACCTTGTAACCAAAATGCTTTAGACTGCCTTACAATCTTAATCATAAAAAGCGTACACAGGAAATAAAGAGACAACAATAAAGAAGAGTAAAATTGCACCGTATTTTATTGATGTAATCCTTCCTTCATACATAAGAAAAAGCTTTGAAGCTTGAAAGAACACAGGCACAGATTTAGAAA
>MU224275.1:3546679-3574815 GCA_018584345.1 Thuja plicata
TACAAGCTTCGGATGGTCTCAGAAAACCTAACCCTAAAACTACAGAAGAGACAAAAAGAAAGAGAGAGAAGAAGCGGTAGAATGACCAAGTCAAAAAGATAGAAACATATATTCTTTGTTCTTCTCCTGATCTAGCGACTTGATCTGATAGTGTACATAGTAGATGGTAGCAGTTATATTGAGTCTGGATGACCATGCTTTTAGATTTACCTACATTCTCCTTTTGCAATAATTGTCCTCTTTATCTTCAATGGTGAGGTACCAAGTATTCATCCCTTCTCATCGTCCAAAATTTATTCTTCCACTGCTGGCTTCTTTCTCTTGGGTGTAGTCATCACTTCCCATGCTTTCACTTCATCATCTGATGGCCACTTGAAGTCCTGAGTACTCTGTATTTGGACCTTTTGGCTGTCCCATCTCGCACCAATGATATTTTTGATGTCTACTAGAAACTTATTGATGTTAGTTTCTACCTTGAAAGCTTCGTCCAATATCTTATTGAACCCTTCTACATCAATATCAGTTCCTGAAATAAATGCCTCACTACTAGGCATTTTGCTGTCAAATTCACCCCTCCAGACATCTAAGGCCTTCACTTGATCATCATCTCCTCTTAAGGAAGGTATAAATCTGTTAAAATCATCAGAAAAGAGGCTTAACTTTACCTCAATTTGGTTCAATTTTCCCTTAAAGAATGAGAGAGCAATATTAACCCTTTTGATCTCATCTTCAACTTCAGTCACTATCTCTGGCAAATCTAATCTCAGGGATTGTAATGATGCAAGCTTCTCAAATAACTGCACCCTAGTAGACCACTTAGTAAAATAGGGGTTGAGGATAGCCAAATACCCCATTACCTCTGTGTTCAAAGCTGGAAATCTGTTATAGGTATTAAGTATAACATCAGCTTTATCTTTCAAGATATCAATCCTATGTTACAACACACCTTTCAATGCTCTTAAAGCAACCTCATTTCCTTTTTCTTCTTCAGCCTTTTCCTCAGTTACCTCTTCAGACTTTTCTTTGTCTTCAATTTGTAGGGGCTATGGTACATACATCACCTCAGGCTTTGTTTCCAATTCTTCCATCAATTTCTTTATCATCTGATCCCTTTGATAAAGTTGCACTCGGCACATTTCTCTATCTTTTGCCAATGCACTAGTTTCTTCTACCAATGTGCTGCACCTTTCAGACAATTGCTTAGTTTTGTCTTCATTCAAGTGAGCCCAATGTGTCATGATTTGGGATATCTCCAAATCCCCTATATTTTGCATTGTCCAGACCATTTTATTGCCCACCATATTCTCTTGAATGTTCACCACTTGGGGTTTTTGGTCTTTTTGACACAGGCTCCACATTGCAAAGGCCTGAGACTTTGGGCTATACCCAAATCCTCTTATTACATCGCCTATTTGGACTTCACTAGCCATTTTGAGATCTGGTTGTTTCCTTATTTGATCAATAATGAAGGCAGATGCTAAATCCCAACCCTTAGCCAATAGTATTCCACTTCCCAATACTAATTTCCTGGCATCCTCTGGTGAAATATCCTCATTTTCAGGATCATAATTTTGCAAAGCCATCAATGCCTCATTAGTTATGGTCTCTTTATCATCAACTGTTATCTTTTCTCTTATTTGTTCTTTCTTGTACCATCTTAGGAAGTCTTTAAACTCTTCAGTTTTTACAAAATTATCATCATTTAAAAACTCTTGTTGATAAATCAATCTCTCATCAATACGGGCCTTAAGGGGCATTTCAACCTCATCATCTAAATTAGGCTGCTGTTTCTTTCCTTCTCTAATTGCCTTTCTTAGGTTATGATCATATAACCTATTGCCAGGTACTAAGGCCTTAGCCTTATCTTTCTTTTTATTCTGCCCTTTAGTTGAAGGCTGACCTATCTCTAATTTCTGCCTCTTTGCAGCAGGTTCTTCTATATCGTCTGGTTGGGTAGCAACTGTCAAATCTATAATGTGACCCTCTGCTCCCTGTAACTGTGGTATTTCAGCAATATCTTTCTATGATTAAGAATGCATATTAGGACGTGCATAATCACTGTCACTACTACTATTGTATTCAAATTCTGAATGATCAGGTGTCTGAGCACCTTTCTTGTCAAGAACTATATCCAGTTGCTCTATAAGCACATAATAATTGTCTATCATGGCTTTAATTCTGTCAAAATATGGGAGATCAGGGTAAAAACCCCCAAAAGCCAACCCATTTCTCTTTATTTGCTTCTCAAGTTTTAACAATTCTTAAATCCTCAGTCTTCTTGTATGAATATCATCTTCATCCAAGAGATTCCTTGTTGCATCTTCCTCTATACACTCACAGTGGACATTTGTATTAGGGATTGTAGGAGTATATAATCTCCTTACCCCTGCCATAAAACCTTCTGGGTCAATGTATCTATAAGGGGCTGCCCCCATCCTGTATCTTTCCAACCATTGACCTACTGCATCAATGGCACCCTTGCCAATTGTGAAGTTAGAAATTTTAAACTGCCTAGGGGTCAAAGTCCCCTTCTTATGTGGCGCAAAATGCTCATTGTCTGTCAACAACAGCTGCCATATAAACTCCATTGCTGCCACCCTTGCTGGTACATAATATGGTAATAAATGAGGTGGGTGAATACACCCATATACCCTGATGACTGTGTAATTTTCTTCCAAAAAGAAGTCACCCCAATTATGCTTTCCACCCCAGCTATCTGTATACTCATAGGGCCTAAGCAGTTGTATAACTTTTAATGGGATTCTTGTTCTGCTGGTCCCCAAAATCTGTACTATTGGATACACAATCCAATTCTGAAAGGCACAATAGTCACACTCCCTAGAAGTGTAATTCCAAACCCTCACCCAAAATTGGATAGGATTTGGTCCTGATTGGTAGAATCTCTGAGGGGTTAAATTATTAACATCCATAATGAAAAAATTGAAATGCAAAAGGAGATGCATAAGAACTGAGTAATATAAAAACTTGGGCTCCTTCTCCTTTGGGTTATTCATTCTCTTCTGGGTTGCAATGAAACCCTCATGCATTTCATCTATGATCTGCTAAATATAATCATAACTGGTATTAGAGTGGACCTCTTGTAGGTCCAACACCATCATCAAAATCCCTGCATCAATCTTTTTTTCCTCACCATCTATCCCCAACACTCTACACAGGGCATAGGCAACATACTTGATATAGAAGTGTAGATCCTTGTAATAATATGGGTTGTCCCCGGACATAGGATATAAATATTTTTTTACTTCTTTTAGCATATGTTTTAGCAACTGGCTCCTAGCAATCCTAGGCTTCAAATTATACCTCTATTTTTGCTTTGTCATGTCAATTCTGGTAGACATGGTGTTGTATAAGCCGAATGCTTGCATGAATGAATTTTTGTTTAATATCAATAAAGAAGTGCCATCATCCCTCCTGTTGGTCTTAGACAAAACATCATAATGGTTGGCTAGGTCTAAGAACAAGTCTACATCCAGGAAGACATCAAGAACAATTAACCTAGCTAAACCACAGGTCCAAGGGTTTGATACTGGGATGGCCTTGTCAGAATTTTTGTAAAAATAATTAAAGAGAGAAAAACCTGTTGTTCCTGGAGTCATAGCATCTTGAACATCTCTATATTCATCAATGAGCACATTTGCATTGGCCTTCTTATTTTGTGTCAAACCAGGGAGGAGACAGAGCAATTCATCTGAGTAATTCACTTTTCCCTTTGCCTCGTCCTCCACCCTCTCACTCTCGCCGCTGGTTGAAGCTACACTCACCGCTTTGCTCATGTTTTCAGTGCTTGAATCTCCTTTGCTTTACCGGTATTGAGACAAATTTATCACAAAGACTTCACAGACTGTTCCGTGCATAATTCTGGGAACAATGAACTTTTAAACCACAGAAAACTCTGCAAATCTTTGAATTTTACTCTATTTTGGCAACTGAACTCTTTAAGTTTAGCAACTCTGAAAGCAAGGTGAATGTAAATGAACAAGAAAACATCTCCTTATAGTAACTGTTCAAATTACATAGCTCATGATTCTCAGAACATCAATTCTATCTTAAATTCCACATACTGTGAACATAATTGAAAACCTAGCCGTAGTTTCCTGAGTGTGATAGGAAAATCAAATTTGTAAAACTGAATCCTCGGCTAAACCTTATAAAATTCAAATGAGCTGACATGTCACCCTGGGATTGGCCCTCTGTCATACATCTCAACTACCCTTTTTCTGCACAGTAATCAAAAATCTAGAAATCTGATTGGCCGCCAAATAATTCATACTTACATATTTAATACTGGCACCTTTTCACATAAATTAACATTAAGCGACAAGGTGACTGCACTCATTTTCTCTGTCACTGATCCCAATCCTTAACCCGTGATTTATCTGGAGACATAGCGACTGTACAACTTCCTTACTTTTACTAACCAGAGTCAATATTTGGTGATCACGCGACACAAAGCAAATCTAAGTCACCAGTGGTTATCACTAACCCATGTTCTTTTCTCAGACTATGTGATTAACAGTTAGTGTTATCTTTCTTGTTATTTCTTAGTCGCCAAATGTTATCTCTCTTCTGCCAAACTGCGCGACAACCCCTAGTCGCCTGATCACCAAATGAAAATGTTGAAAGCCAAAAACTTCATGAGACATCACGACAAAGCATCCTCCCCTTAAAATCATCCTACGACCTCGCGACATACCCTTGACCGATGAGTCGCGAGGAATTTTCCCTTTTGGCTTTTTTGTTCTTAGACTTGGCGACTACCATAGGATCTTTCAATGACTTCATCTGACTGCTGTCGCTTAATCGCCAAGTAACTTATCATGCCTTTAAAATATCCTGAGACCCTGCGACTAGCAGTTACCCTTAAGTAGTCTCATAGTCACTGAATATACTTATACCTTTAAGTGATCATTCTGAAATCCATATATCTCCTAACAGATGTCTTCTTTTGATTTGAAAGTTGAGTTATCTGGCGACAGCCTGACTGTGCTTTATCCCAAACCGTAAAAAGTTAGTCGCCAAGTCTCGGCAGTTTCAACTTAACCAGCCTCTTTTCTGGAGACTGTGTGACTGAAGGCTTTGCATTACACTTAATATTAGACTCATTTAGCGATTATGCGACAAAAGGTAATCGCGATGTCTCTTAATAAACTCTTAACTATGGAAAACATCTTGCGACCACCCGACTCATCTGTGGGCCCACTGACATATTACTGCTTTGTTCAAATGATTCAGCGATTACGCGACACAAAGAAAATCGCGAAGTCTAGGAAAGAACAGGGAATATTCTATTACTACATGAGATAACGTGACACAGGCTAATCGCTAAGTCAAAAAGAAAAAGGAATATGCTATTTTAAGTTATGTGACTAAGCGATTGGAAAAGACCTCATGACTTAAGTGATGCAAAAAGTAACTGAGAAACATAAGCGAATCAACGCCTTAGGGTTTTTCTTCAAAGTTGAACATTGAACAAGAGCTAGGGTTTAAGACTTTGAACATTTTCATAGGTTTTAGGCTTTTAGACATGAAAACATGAAAACTTGAAGAGGGAAGACCACAGAACTGAGGAAAAAGAAGGCAAAACCTAGAAAACAACCAACAGGGCCATCTGTCATGGAAAGGTGGGGTGGTTGGTTGTGTTTCTTGTGTGGCATTCATGTGTTCAGCAATTGGGTCCTGAGGTGGCGGGGCTAGGCATGGGCTATAGTGGAGCAGTAGCAAGCGACGACAACTTTCAAATCTGTTGCTTGGAGGGTAATGACAATTAATGGGTTTAATCCCACATTGGTGTTGCAGAAAATCTTAGGCCTTTTTATATATGAAACCCCACAAGGGAATTGTGAAGCACATGGCTTGTGATTATTTGTTGAACTTTGGTTGTCACCAAATTTCAATGTCAATGGAAAGTTGCCAAAATTGTAACAAAAGAATATTCTTTGTCGATTTGCGACAATAGACCCTGACAAAATATAGTATGTAGGGGTCGGTCCCTAGACAAAAAATTTGTCGTAATAATATAATAAAAAAATGGGAAAATGAAAATAATAAAATGCAGAAAACTAATTATTTTTTTTAATCTGATTGTACCATCAATGCACAAGTAGGTCGTGTGAATTTCCTGTGCAAAAACAAATACCACAAATTTGACTTTCACCAAATATAGGCAAATTTATAGTCAATTTTTACCAAAACAACTACTTAGATGAGATGTTGAGGTCATATCTGACCCAAAACACTCCCACATGATGCTAGTCTTCAGATCCGAGATGGGGACCTCTAATGCATGCACCAAGTTCTCTCCAAATAGGCTATCCAAAACACTCCAATGGCTCTGATACCATGTAAGAATTTGCAAATAGCAATGAACCAAGGATCTAGAGGTCAAAGAATAGCACAAAGACAAGAGAGATGATATGAACAAGAATAGATTGTATTCTCATTAATGATGCAATATGCCAATAGAAGATATTGGAGATATATGGAGATGTTTTATAATATAGAAGTGTCTGCATATATAGGCAAGGCAATAAGAGACAATTATAAGGAGAAGATAAGTTATCACCTATGCAAGGTGGAATCACATGTCCACCAAATGTGGATCATCCTCCATTATGCAATGAAGTATGTACAATATGATGATGATAATGTGGTATGTGCACTAAAGGTGGATCTCACATGTGATATGACAAATATCACCACCTAAAGTAGAATTTATCCTACACCGTGTGCTAAAATAGGATGCAAACTCCTAGGTGTCTCAATGTAAACTACTATGCAATGCATTATCTATTATATTGTGGTGACTGATTAGGAAAGTACTATCTAGGAAAGTGTTTTACCTTATAGCATGGACTGGTAAGAAGGTAAGTTATTATTTTCTCAAAACCTTTGGTTGTGAAGCATTTGCACACATAGATTTTGAAAATAGAACCAAGCTGGAAGCAAAATCAAAGAAATGTGTATTTGTTGGATATGACATTGATGAATTTGGCTATAGACTTTTTTATTTTGAAAATTATAAAATTGTAAGAAGCAGGGATGTCATATTGTACAAATATCCATTGCGACGGCATGAGAAGAAAGACATTGATTAGGTAAAGTTGGATGATACTCCAACAGATAATGCTCCAATAATTCCTTATGCTCCGCAACAACAGAAACAACAAATACCACACACCCCAATGAATGTTAGACGGTCAACAAGGCTAAGTATACCTCCAGATAGATTTTCACCTTCTTTGTATTCTATTTTATTAACTAATGCTAGTGAAATTGAATGTTATAATGAGGCTATGCGGGTGGATACAAAGCTTCAGTGGGAGTCTCCAATGACATATGAAATGGACTCCTTGCTAAAAAATCAGACTTGGGATTTATGTAAGTTACCTATAGGTAAATGGGCTTTACAGAATAAATGGGTTTACAGATTGAAAGAAGAAGATGGAGGTAAGAAAAGATTTAAAGCCAGATTAGTCCTAAAAGGATTTGCACAGAAACATGGTATTGATTTTGATGAGATTTTTTTCTCTAGTTGTTAAAATGACTTAGATATTCATATTGTTTTAAGTATTATAGCTACTGAAGATTTGCATTTAGAGTAGCTTGATGTTAAAAAATATTTTCTTCATGGTGATTTGAATGAAGAAATATATATGGTACAACCATAGGGATTTGAGGTTAAGGGTAAGGAGAGTTTAGTGTGCAAATTGCAGAAAATTTTATATGGCTTGAAGCAAGCACCTCGACAATGGTATATTAAGTTTGATACTTTTATGAATTACACTCAATGTAATTATGACCATTGTGTTTATTTCAAGAGGTTTAATAATGATAGCTACATTATTCTATGTTTATATGTTGATGATATGCTTGTAGCTAGATCTAACATGAATCATATTAAGGGGTTGAAACAACAATTAGCAAAATATTTTTCTATGAAGGATTTGGGGGAAGAAAAATAAATCCTTGGAATGAAAATTTGCAGAGATAGGAAGCACATAAAATTAATTCTATCTCAAGTTGACTATGTTGAAAAGGTGTCGCAGAGATTCTCCATGAAGGATGCCAAAGTTGTCACTACACCTTTGCCTGGTCATTTGAAATTGACTAAGCAGATGTGTTCTAAGACACTAGAAGAAGAGGCAAAAATATCTAAGCTACCTTATGCTTCAGCTGTAGGAAGCTTAATGTATGCTATGGTATGTACTAGGCCAAACATTGCACATGTAGTGGGAGTCGTTAGCAAGTATATGAGTCACCCTGGGATTGAGCATTAGAATGCAGTCAAATGGATTCTCAAATATTTGAGAGGTATATCTAATAAGTGTTTACACTTTGGGGGCTCTACTACTACTGTTCATAGATATGTTGACTTATATTTGGTAGGAGATATAGATACCAGGCGGAGTACTACAGGTTATGTATTTACTATTGGTGGGACAGCAATGAGTTTGATTTCTCAATTACAAAATGTGAATGTTTTATCCACTACAGAGGCAGAGTATGTTGTTGCTACAGAGGTAGCCAAGGAGATGATATGGCTTCAATTCTTCATGGAAGATTTGGGACATGCACAGGCGGATTACTATTTATATTCAGACAGTCAGAGTTCATTTTCATCTTGCAAAGAATTCTTCTTTGCACTCAAAGACAAAACACATATAGTTGTGGTATCATTTGATTCGGTCAGTTTTGGATGATGGGCAGTTAAAGCTAAAAAATATTCATACAGATGATAATCCAAAAGATATGTTTACAATGGTTGTAACAAGGGAGAAGTTGAATTCTTGTTCAGCTTTGGTTGGTATTCTAGATTGAATAGACTAACAGAATAACAGAGTCCAGTGGGAGCTTCACAGGGTAGCAGGGTTGCTACAGGATCAGTCTCCAAGTGGGAGAATTGTTGGTTTATGTGGAGTCTGATCAATTCCCAAGTGGGAGATTGTTATATTGTGGTGACTGATCAAGAAAGTACTATCCAGGAAAGTGTTTTACCTTTTTAGGCTTATTTTGGCCAATTTCTAGGCTAACATGTTCTAACCCTAAAGCAGCATACTATTATATAAATTGGCTTAGGGTTAGGGTTTTATGTATTGTATTGTTTTTTGAGTTTCTTCTTACGGTGGTATTGAGTTTTAAGGGATTACATATTGCAATCCGATTGTAATCACTAGATAATAGAAAGATTGGACTTGTTGTTTGGTGGACGTAGCCCAAGGATTGGGTGAACCATGTTAAATCTTTGTGTCTTGTGTTCTCTTATATTTTGGTTTATTCTATGATATTGGTTATTATTTTTCATGTAGTTGTTATTTCTATCTTGTTATTCCTAACATTATCCTAAGTAAGATTAAGTAAAGGGTAATTAGGAATATTAAATTACATTAACAAGTTGAGATGAATTCCTTATTTTCTATTGTACATTAGGAAGGAGAGATAACCCAATAAGCTTAGAAGTGTCCAAGAATTGAATAGGTATCTAGGTTCCTTCACTAATATGGAAAATTGATAGTGAGATATGAGACCTAAGATGAAATAGGGAAAATTATTGACATTTTGTATGTATAGACTCATAGAAGACAAAACTTAGTATGTGTACCAAAAATGGAAATTAGATAACACCACTCACATATGATTTCACTTTGAGGCTAATTTGTAGGGAATAGGGTTCCCAAAGTGTCCTGCTCCTGGGAAGAGAGTGAATGGGGTGCCCTATTCCCAGTGCTTTTATTTTATTTAAATTGCAAAATGTTTGTGAGGTTTTGTAATTTCTAGATATAAAATAGGGCAAGCACCACCTATACCTACACGCATAAAATGAGAAAAATATTGTGTAAATAGGGGTTTACCTCAGTCAAACCCTGATTTGGAATCAACCTTGAAATGAAATAAAGTAAATGAAAGTGTGTTATCATATAACAAAGGCTAGATTTGAAAATGAAATGTTTATTACCTTGGAAATGCAAGTCCTTATTTGAATGTGATCAAGTATATTGATGCAATATCTTTGAATTCACAAAAAAAAACCAAAAGGAAATCATGAAAGACAAAACCTTGTGTAATGGATGTTATAATTTCCACAATATTTGATTGGAGAGAGAGAAGAATGACTTGAAGATATGAAGACATGAATGTTTTAATGTGTATAGATGGATTCTTATTTGATGATATTATCCTTTGATGGTAGACTCCTTTTCTTGGCCTTCAACGAGGGAAAGAAGCTTGATCCATGGAAAATATTTCCTTGAAAATACCGTAGAATGCTTCAAATCTTGCTTATGAATGCTTGGATGTAGAATCGTAGGATAGCTCTTGAAATACATGATCTTGTTTCTTGAAATCTTGATTTTGGAATTTCCAAAAGAAGGAGAGAAGGGTTTCTTTTATACCTTTCAAAATATTTCAGAGCTCAAAACTTGAAGGAGGTTGATGAGAATTTAGAAATCCTAATAAATCAATGAGACGGGTCCTGATTAAAATTTTGATCAAAATATAAAAGAAGAGGATGACATGGGAATCCTCTTCTTGCCAAAAGAGGCTAACATTCAAATTGGGAGCCAGGAAGATGGAAAGAAATATGGAAATGTAGGTAGTGAAGAGTTGGGATACCAAAAATTAATGCAGGATCTTGTAGATGCTAAAATAGGATCCAATTGAGTATATAATTATCAGCACTTATAATTTAGGATGGCACATTTATCCCTCACTTTAGTGAGAGTATGAGTCCACCTCATGCTCGCGGTAAAGGAAAAGAGAGAAATAGAAAGAGAGAGAAATGAATAGTCAGGGGAAAAACAACAAAGAGATAAGACATCACTAAGTTTAAGGTTGTGAGCCCCCAAAGGAAGGATCTTAACTCATAAATCCATGTGCAAGGGCACAAAAAAAGACAAAATGACACAAACAAACAAAATGGGTTAGTACTAAAAAATAAACTCCAAAACTAGTTGAGAAGACCTCGATCAAGAAAATGTCCCAACCACTAGCATCACATTCAAAAAGTTATTGTAAAAGCACAAATGATAACATGGAAAGGGAAAGAGAATTCATGAAGGACAAGACAACACTTCGTGATCTAACCCACTAGCAAAGCTATGAGAGCATATAAAGAAAGAGAGGTACCATGAATCCAATAGTCTAGGAAGTTATGTTCTGCTAGATGATCCATGAAAGAGAAAAGAAAGAAAGAGTAGAAAGGCTAGAAAGTTGTATTATTTTAGAATTAATCATCCTTGGATATATTAAAGGTAGAATTCACAGACTAGAAAGCTATGTTATACTATTCAAATCTACCTTGAAAAATGATTAGCGCACAGGGTGACTTATCCTAATGAAAGCATTTTTTCATTAGGGAATCCATACAAAGGGATCAATCCTATGAAAAACATAGTCTCCATAGGGATCCATGAGACTGATAAATCCTAAGGAAATCATAGTCTCCAAAGGGATCTATATTAAAGTGATTAGTCCTAAGGAAAGCATAGTCTCCTTAGGGATCTATTTCAAAGCAATCAGTCCTAAGGAAAGCATAGTCTCATTAGAGATGTATATAAAAGTGATTAGTCCTAAGGAAAGAATAGTCTCCTTAGGGATCTATATTAAAGCGATAAGTCCTAAGGAAAACATAGTCTCCTTAGGGGTCTATATAGAAGTGTGTAATCCTAAGGAAAGCATAGTCTCCTTAGAAATATATATAAAAGTAATCAACCCTATGCAAAGTATAGTCTCCTTAGTGATATATAAGGTTGTATAATGTATAGGGAGGCCACATATATTCCCCCTCCTTATGATGTAAATATAGGATTATGGTGGCATCATAAGGAGAATAGAACAAGGATACCTACTTCTAACAACAAGGATATATATATATATCTGTGTGTGTGTGTGTATGTATGTGTATGTGTATGTGTATGTGTATGTGTATGTGTATGTGTATGTGTATGTGTATGTGTATGTGTATGTATATGTGTTTATGTATATGTGTAAGTGTGTGTGTGTGTGTGTGTGTGTGTGTGTGTGTGTGTGTGTGTGTGTACCACAACCTTAACAAAGAGGAGACTCTTGTTACCCAAGGAATAGATAATTGTAAAAGAATATCAACAAGTGGGAAGAAACCCATTAAAGGAAGAGATCATGGTTACAATAAATCTACCTTCAAGAGGAGCTCTTGAACAAAGATAACATCTTCAAGAGAAAGACGAGGAGGAGAATAATAATGCACCCTTTTAGCCTCCTCATTGCTAAAAGGGTGCATTCTTATTGCTAAAGGAATGAATGATAATTGTATTTAAGCCCCCAAGAAAGGGAATTTATTTACGATGAATATACTTGTACAAATAAGGAAGTGGTTGTGATCAAGGATACACAACTCTTGAAAAAGAGAGAATCCTGGATGGAAACAAACAGTTGCATATAAGAAAATAATGTACATGATAAATAGACACCACTCCACCAAGAAAAGTGGGTATGTTAGGAATAACAGTCCACAAGATAACTGAGAGGGGGTGAATCAATTATGATATAGATTATTAAAATTTAAACTTTATAAACCAAATCTACAAATGTAAATGATAACATAGTAAATGCCAACACCATAACACAAGACTTGTTGTTGAGGAAACCCTGTTAAAGGTAAAAGCCCGGTGGGAATTAGCAGCCACAAATAATGTATTGAGAGAATAGTACCCCTGTTAAAAGATTTAGCCCTGTTAGGAGCTTGTTACAACATTACAGTACATAGTCCCTGTTAGGAGACAGACCCTGTTAGGATTCAAAAGAAATAGTAGGCTCAATCCCAAGGCACACTTCCCAAAGAAGGTTAAATTCACCCTCAAGGATTCACAATCCGAACAAGTGTATATAGAAAATACACAATCCTGTGAACTGTCTGATAGCAATTGTCTTTGTTTGGTCAGTTCCAATGAAGTACTCTTCTCATAAACTCTGCTCTACATTCAGCAGTCAAACAAGCCTCGCAGCTTTCACTTCTTTTTCTTTTCAATCTCTATCACATATTTTCAAAAGAAAATATCACTCATATATACCCTCTTACAATAATTCATTAGGTCGGCCACTTAAGCTTTCCTAATACACAAATAATTAATTAGGTCAGCCAATTAAGGCTTTCCAATTTACAAATAATTGTTTTACACCTTTCTAAGATACACATAGTACCTATAACAAGTAAACATCAAATATAATTCATCACTTATGCTTCCAGATCCAAAATCCACGCTCACAATTCATTTTACATGCTACATGTCTAAAGTTGGCCACCATATAGGTCTTCTTCATAATACACACCACAACTGACATCACCAGTAACCAAACAACAATTGAACTCAACTCATTACTCCAACATATATCGGTTGTCCACCAATAAGTTTGCATAACCTAAAATATCTTCGCCAGAAAGATATACCTGAAACACAGAGACCTGCTCTATTCAGTATCACAGTTACAGTCCATAAAATTAGTCTTCACCAAATCAACTATAACATCCACAATACGTAACATAAAGTCAAGAAATCTTAGGAATAAGTTCAACACACATCCTTCTACATAAATCCAACTTTGATAGTTTTGAATCATCTGTACAGTGTCCATACACTTCTTCTAGTCAAGTAGCCGGTTTGTCCTCTCCACAGAAATATATGTTGACATCAATGATAAAACATGAATATCAACAGCATGATCAGTACCCAAAATTGACATCATCCAACAATCTCCCACTTTGGAATTGATGGCAACATATGGTAAAATCCGTCAACCCAAAAGTTGTAAGGAAACTCAGGTGTAGAAATAGCTTCCTACACTAATCTCTATAGGAAAGTATTATGCAAATTATTTTCAATCCTTACAATTTCAGATTTGTTAACTACTTTAACAATGATATTGCAGCCACATACCATGCATATAGAAAATAGAGAATGACACAATGATTTACCCTGGGGAAAACCTTTCGGTAAAAAACCCCAACACTCCAAAACCTGCACAATGTATAATCTTCAACACAACGGTTACAACACACTTGCAATGCAAGTTCTTTTAGGAGACAAATGAAACTCTAAGACAAATCCAGTAGCACCATATCATACCAACAATACACTCTTTTTGTATCCTTTCCCATAACCCTAAAAAACACTTATATCATGCGCTTTCCTTTTTAGGGTAACTTCCAAGGATAGTCGTATTAGGGTTTTACCATTCTCTGAGAAAAAAGGAACCCTAAAAAAAATTTTAGGCGATAACTTGAACCCTATGATTGGGAAAAAAGGAGGAAGAGTGTAAAGTACTCAACTTTATCAGTTGCCACATGTCTTGCATGTCTTCACCTGTCATTGAAATCTCCTAGAAATAGCTCTTACGTGTCATAGGAATCTGTCATAACCGTTTCAGCCATGATCTCCTTACACACAATTCAAAATGCTGAAATATCAAGTGGAGTAACACATCAACATGCCAACTAGACATGTACACTCACACTTAATTACATTATTTGCAAGAAAATACATTTTACAAAACAAATAATAAGAATAGGAATTATCCAAGGTTGAGACACCTTATTCCTAACAAAAGTACTCTCTCTTAATACAATCTTCTCAATATCCTCAACACAAATCTCTCAAAATAGTAGGGATTTTCTCATAAATTCCTTCCCCCTTTGGAAGAAATGGAAAAGGGTGCCATAACTCATCTGTAATCTTCTATAAGGTATAGATTTTTCAAATCTTCATGTCTATCAACTAGGTGCAAGATCATCCAAATGTACTCCATAGTATTTTTTTGTGATCACTCCCCTCCCCCTGAGGAGTAGATCCATAAATCAAGTCCAGAGAATGATATAACTCTAAGATACACTGGACTTATGCATATTTGCATCATTTAATTACCACTGGGAGGGGCCACCACCCCGAGCATACCTCTGAGATATTCAAAAGCATATTTTGGCAAAGGTTTAGTAAATATATCTGCTATCTATTCCTTTGTGCTAATATACTTCAGTTTAATCTCTTTATATGCTACCTTCTCCCTCAAGAAATGATACTTAATAGAAATATGTTTATTCTTTAAATGCATTACAGGATTCTTCAACATGTTAACTATGTTGGTGTTATCACAATGGATAACCACTGGTTCTTCAAAAATTATTTTGATGTCCTTCGGCATTTGTTTCATCCAAACAACTTGTGTATAGTTTATTATAGTAGCAACATACTCTGACTTAGCAGTAGACTGAGCAATACAGTTATGTTTCTTTCTCAACCAAGAAACCAATCTTTTCCCAAGGAAAAATGCACCACCACTTGTACTCTTCATGTCATCCACATTACCTGCCCAATCAACATTAGTATAAGCCTACAAAGTAAAATCTTCTGATTTTTCATACCACAGTCCATATTCTACTATCCCTTTCAAATATCTGAAAATCCTTTTTACAACAGCAAAATGTGTTTCTTTAGGATCTGCCTGATATCTAGCCACAATTCCAACTGCATTGGTAATATCTGGTCTAGTGTGAGTTAGATATTGTAGACCTCCAATTATTGATTTATACTTAGTTTGTACAACACTTTGAGTCTCATCATTATTAGTTAGTTTGTGTCTAGTCACCGACTCACCATAGGTGTCCCAACAGGTTTACAATCTTCCATTCCAAACTTTTTCAACATTTCCTTAAGATACTTGGTTTGAGATATAAAAATTTCATTCTTACTCTAATTAATTTGCAAACCAAGAAAAAATTTCATCTCACCAATCATTGACATTTCAAATTCATTTTCCATTTCTTTAGAAAACTTCTTACCCATCTTATCATTCCCTCCAAAAATGATATCATCAACAAAAACTTCTATAATTAAGATTCCATCTTCATTAGTTCTCAAATATAAATTATTGTTTGCATTACCTTTTTTGAAACCAAGATGAAGTAGATATTTGTCCAGTGTTGCATACCATGCTCTTGGTGTCTGTTTTAGTCCATACAGTCCCTTCTTCAATCTGTAAACTGGGTTTTCATCATATGTCAAAGGAAAACCATTAGGTTTCTCAATATAAACTTCTTCTTCTAGATCTCCATTCAAAAATGTTGACTTCACATCCATCTGATAAACCTTAAAGTCTTTATGTGCAGCATAAGAAAGAAATAATCTCATAGCTTCCAATCTAGCAACAGGAGAAAATGTTTCTTCATATTTTATGCCTTCTTGTTGTGAATAGCCTTTACATGTCAGTCTTGCATTGTTTCTTACCATTGTTCCTTCCTCATCCATCTTATTTTTGAAAACCCATTTAGTACCAATCACATTTTTGTTCTTAGGTCTTGGAACCAATTTCCAAGTATTGTTTTTCTTTATCTGTTCAAGTTCTTCTTCCATATATTTAATCCAAGATTCATATCTACATGCTTCATCAGTAGTCTTTGGTTCAACTTGAGAAATCAAACAGATCTCATACCTAGCTCTAGATCTAGTCATCATACCTTTATTTTCATCCCCAATAATTTGATCTTCAGGATGGTTCTTCTTAACATACCTTGGTGTCTTCAATGTCTCAGTAGCTTCAGTCTGTTCATCTTCAATCTCATTGTCAATCATCAAAGATTATTCAGGTTTAGCAGTAACCTCTTTCATTTTCGTAATCTGACCACAATCATACATCCTTTTCTGAATCTGAAAATTTTCATCTATCCTCACATTGGCACTTTCAATCAAATTTCTCAATCTTAGATTGAAACATTTATATGCTTTACTCTTAGTAGAATAACCAAGAAAGATTCCTTCATCACTTCTAGCATCAAACTTTTATATTTCATCATCTCTCTTGATATAAAATTTACTACCAAATATTTTGAAATGTTTTACAATAGGGGTATGATCAAACCATAATTCATAAGGAGTCTTACTTGTACCTTCTTTGATCTGAATTTTTCTAAGTGTGTACACAGTAGTGCCAACTGCTTCTCTCCAGTGAGCATGTGACACATTTCCTTCCAACAACATAGTTCTTGCAGCATATAATATAGTTATGTTTCTTCGCTTTCCTAGCCCGTTCTATTATGGAGTTCTAGGAGTTGATGTCTGTCTATATATTCCATGCTCTTCATAGTATGAATTAAATAGTTCTGATGTAAACTCTCCTCCTTTTCTTGATCTCAAACACTTTATCTTCAAACCAGATTCACTCTCAACTTTTGCTTTAAATAACTTGAATTTTTCAAATGCTTCATATTTTTCTCTTAAGTATGTAACCCACATCATTCTAGAAAAGCCATCAAAAAATAGTATAAAGTACCTTTCACCATAGTATGATCTTGTTCTTGTAGGACCACATAGATCTATATGCACCAGATCCAACTTCCCTTTTGTTGAATAAGGTTTTCTTTTGAAAGTGCTTCTAGTCTACTTCCCCATAACACACTCTCTACACATAGTGTTAGATGGCTTCACAATTATAGGTAGATCTCTTATTGCTTTTTTCATACTTGCCTTCACAATATTATCAAAGTTAACATGACAAAATCTTGTGTGCCATAACCAACTGTCATCAACCTTCACAATAAAACAAGAAGCTTCAAATGTTTTTAATGCAAATATATTACCTCTGGATTCAGTACCAGATGCGATTAAATCTCCTACTTTACTTCTGATAGATCATTTCCATCAATGAATTTCAATTGATAACTCTTGTCTACTAACTGTCCAACACTCAAAATATTATGCTTAAGTCCATCAATAAGTAATACATTGTCAGTGTTAGTCTTTCCATCCAAAGAAATAGATCCAACTTCAATAATAATCTTAGGAGTATTGTCACCCAATTTTACAACACCACCATAATGTCTTTTCAAACTCACAAACTTGTTTTTATCTCCAGTCATACGTGTAACCACCTGGATTTGGTCTGCTCAGACTATAGACCCTATTTTCCCTAAGTGTGATCATACCCCCAATTATGTTCAAACGACCTTGTTACTGCTTGACATAATTAATTTAATCTCCTAAGGTGATCAAATCACTAAGTTAATTACTTTTAGCCAAAATCAAAATCAATCAAATACATGGCTAAAAATGATTAATTTCCTAGGAATTAAATAAAGTCCTAAATCAATTACTCACTTGCAAATAACCCATTCCCTTGGCCTAACTAATTTAATTAAATTGGTTATAGTTCTATTGATTATTAAAAACCAATTAAATGTTTAAACAATTAATATCCCTATTTCTGAATGAATTAAATAAGTTTTATTCATTTTATTAATATTCTTCTAAACCCCTAACCTAACCCACTTCAACCAATTTGACTCTGGGTTTGAACCTATCCCAACCCATTCACCCTTGCTAAATCTAATTCTAATCCTAATTCTATCTTAACCCACCTCCTAATGTTGTCACATTCCATTAAGGAATGATTAAGGACTCCACCCACTTGAGAAAGTCGAGGAATCTCAAGATTCCTTCCCTCAAGTCCACCTTCTCAAGCTTGCCTTACACCCTTGCCATGCTTATTTAAGGCTCTCATTAATTCCTCATTAATGGAGATTCCTTAAGCTCATGCCTCTTCAATGCCTTTGGCATTTATTTCTCTTACACTTCATTAATGAGTTTTTCAACTCCATTAATGCACTTTGTCTCCCCTCTCTCTTCTCATTCTTCTATAAATAAAAGGTGTTTTTGAGCACAAATAGGCCCATAATTTTAGAGAAAAATGCATTGTTATGTTGTTAGAATAAACATAAATTCATATCATCTTTTAGATTTCATGTTTATGCATTGTTATTTTCATGCTTTTTAGAGCTAGAATGCATGCTTAATGGTTAAATAGTTTGTTTTTAACTCAAATATTTCATGCTAAGTCGTATCTATCATTGATAGTAGCATAATCTAAGGGTTGTTATATTTCTTATCATACTCTTCTTAGTTAGAAAGAAATAGGTCAATTTTAGTTGCTTTATATGCTCATCTAACCATGTTTTCCACTAATGCAATGACCTATTGAAGTGTTGTGTCACAGGTTTCAAGTGCAATATTTAACACACACATTTCTAGCGCCTGTCGTGGGGAACGATTCAAGATTTGCCTCATTTTTAACCTCATTTTCCACTAATCTTTTCTCCCAGTTTTCAGGTCCAAAATCGCATCTGGTCATTTTGGCTCACATTTAGGATATGTCCTCGCACTGTAGAAAATAAGGCTCACATCTGAGATTTATGGGATTGTTTTTGGTTTAGAATCACATCTGGGGAACATTCAGTTGCATCTAGTGACAAGGTCTTGCATCTGCTATATGGTATCGTATCCTATGTTTTAGGATCACATCTGGTGAAAAATCTTGCGTACTTCATTGCCTAACCTCTAACAATTTGATCACTTTGGTTTTTGATCTTTTAAAAGCAGCCTAACTAGTGTTTGCAGGTTTCTATCAAAGGTTTTTCTTGGGAGTTGAACAGATAATACTAACGTTATTTTTTAGGTTGCCCAACCCCCTTCTTGACCTCTATTTTACATGCTTTTTACACTAAGAATATTTTCTAATCTTCTACTAAACTGACTAGAGGACTATGCTCTTTTCCTTGTTAAGGAAAATAAAAAACTCACACATCAGTTTATGAGTTGAAAGGAATTTGGAGATAATTGAACCAAGCAAACAAAACTAAAATTCTTTTGGATCAGTAAATGAACAACTCAAAGCACTAAATTTGTGGGCTAAATGAACAATCTCGTTGTCTAATTTTGGGGATCAGAAATTGAACAAGCTACTCATCTAAAATTGCAGATAATTGAACAACACAAACTTTACTTTCAAAGCATTCTATTTTCCATAAAATAGGAACATCTTAAATCAAGCACAACATTGCTTGAGGGAATGAATTTTTTGTTTGAAACTATTTTGGGAGAAGATGACATGGATTAGGAGAGTATGCTCTTCTTCTTTGGAGGAATAAAAAATCTAGACGTCCTACACTCGCCAATCCTTTGTATGCTTATTTAATAGTAGAGGGCCTGTCGGTTGAGGAAAAAATCTTTTGGGAACGACCCAAGTGAGGACAAGTTTTACGCTAACCCTTCAAACTCACTAAAAATAATTGCTTCCTCGTAGGCCAAAGCCTCGGAAGACGGAGCCGGTTTTGTTCCTAAAATTTTGACATCATTCCTTGAACATGCTTGGGTATGTGTAGAGTGGATCCGCATGAATCTTGCTTCCGAGACTACATATACTTAAGTAATCACAGGGCTATACGCCTCAATTTTTCCTTGTGCAATTCTATGGGGGACAGTTTCAAATGGATTGCACAATCATAGACAACATTTAAAGTGAAAGAATACCTGATTCATCCCCGAAAGGGTGATAATCCTTATGTAAGGCAAAAAGTAATTACCCCAAGACACTCATCATATCATGCCCTCACTTTCTCTTGGAGTCGGCTAATACAACATCATGACTGGATCCATTGCATGCTTGGTGATGGTTGTATTATGATTAGCATTTGAGTGTGTACCTAAGTCAACAAGAAAGGATCTTCATCCTCCGCCTAGAAAATAGGGATAAGATGTATGCCTATTTCACCCTTTAACAATGCAACAATGCTTGATGTAACTGAAAGATCACTAAAAAGATAACATTTTCAAAACAAGCAACAAATTTCAATCATGTGTCTACACATGTGTTTTCATTCACTAACAAGTCTCAAAACACAAAACTGCAATCAGACGAGCTTCACGCACTTCCAAAATAAATTTTTCAAAAATGATCAAATCTAACAGAGACATCAAGAAATTGCATCCCAGATTTCCTGGATCATTTTTGGTATCCTAGCTCACATCTCGTATCCTGGCTCGCATCTGGTTAACACATCATTGCATCTAGGATTCCAGCTCGCATATAGGGTCGTCAGTAGCTCGCATCCTGTATTTCTAGGCTCACATCTGGGAGCTCATGTCTAGGATAGTGGGCATTTGTAGAATAGCTTCTCAAGAAAACTCAGTTGATTTGGATACCCTTTTGGCTCTTTAGTTTGCACCTGTTGTCTTTTTTGGTCTTTTTGTCGTTGTGTCAAAATGTTTTTTCAAAACATCTACCTTGCATGTCTAGTTTGTTTTTCGTTATCCATCTCAATATGTGTGGTATGTTTGCTTCTTACAACAACTTGGTTCCCAGCTCACTATCAGGGCATTCTAACCCTCTGATGTTGGAATCATTTACTTCCACCAAAACTCAAGTGATACTTCCACCTAGACACACTCACTTGAACGACTCGAGATACTGCCTCACACTCTCGGGAAACTTTGACAAAGTTGAGGTACAACCACATGGATAACACAAGACACAACAAGTACACCTCTAAAGGATTGAAAGTTCCTCCTAAATCACCACACTTTCAAGGAGAAACACCTCACAGTTCCTTACTCGATCTAGACTCTCGACAAATGAATAGGTCCACTCACGGATGGAGTGAGGCTTTTGACGAATATGACAATAGAAAAATCCAAAAGCACGAAGATATCGATGAAATAGAAGAACCCACATTTGAACATCCTCTATTTTAATTAGGTAGTGAGGAAGACATCACTAAAGAAGAGTACGATAAAGTCAAACAAAGAAAGAGGTTCCATAAGATACTAGAAAAGATGATTGACGAGGATAAAGAGAAATACTTCCTCCATTTAACACCCACTAGCGTAAAATTACCCAAGGATTATGATGTGGAACAACTAAAAGAAAAGGAGATACCAAATCCTATTTCTATTCTCGCCAAACAACTTACCATAATGCAAACAAAGCTTGCGACTCTCAAGCAAGAGAAGGCTAAACCCAAAATGAAATATTCGATGGATTCCATTTGTCCATTTCCTTTCGACAAGAGTATCACTATGGTTCTATTCCCTCCCAATGTGGCACAGAAAAAATATGACAAGTATATGGGAGAGACCGATCCACATGACCATGTTTGAGAGTTTTGTGCTCTTAGCATAGAGTACATGCATGAACCTACTTACCTCATGCGGCTTTTCCCTGGAAGTCTAGGAGGCAACGCCATGGAATGGTTCACAAAACTTACACCCAAGGTCAAAAATTTTGAGGAGTTAATACAACAGTTCATCCAACATTACTCCTATAATATCTAGCATGACGTGACTATGATGGATCTATGCAATACTAAACAGAAGATTGGAAAATCCTTTACCCAGTTTCTACAAAGGTGGAGGAAAATATTTGCATGGTATTCAAGAGCCATTCCCGAATCTGAGAAGATGGAAATCTTTGTCCATAACTTGATACCGAAATTGAACTATGTATTGCAAATGCAAGATTTCCCTAGTTTCAACATGATGATTAAGAACACCATCTGTATCAAAGAAGTTATGGTTAGAAAGGGGGAGATCACTCTTCAAATTGAAAACAAAACTAACAACTCAAACTCCAAGCCTAAATGGTGGAAGCAAAACAAAAATGTTGTCAACAATGGCATAGTAGACGCATTCAATGTTGGTCCTAAACCTGAAGTATTCAATCTAACTAACAGCATGCAAGCAAGCAAGGATGCCAAGGTAACAACCCACATACCCAAAGCAAACAATGATAATAACAAGGTTCAACCATGGACTTCAAAACCTCAACGAACATTCACTCCTTTGGGAGAGCCTCTCGAGACTTTTTTGAAGGCACTATTAGACAACAAAGTTCTCACAATCCCAAATTCCAAGCCATGGGAACCAGTGGTCAAACCAAGGTGGTGGGATGATAATTCCTACTGTGTCTTTCAAAAAAACACAGGACACAAGACTAAAAATTGCCTTAATCTTAAACCTGTTATTCAAGACCTCATCGAAGGGGGAAAGATCAAAGTGGAAGGACACACTACCAATGAAGATCATACAGTGTTTAACAAACCGTTCCCTAATTATGACAAAGGGGAAACATCTAAAGGAAAATATAATGAAGTAAACTACACCTACTCCAACAATGATAATGTGATCAATATGATAGACATTAAAACTGAATCAATTAATGTGGTCACAATCAAAGGTGTTTCTTTCCAATCAAATGCGATGACTTGGAGCCAAGCACAGGTCACGATCAAAGGACCCAATTCTTCCCCAAAACCAACATCAATGTCCAAGGTTCGTATTATAACTATCCCTAAACCAGCAATAAAACATGTGGTTACTATTCCTGCAGCAAAGTATGACTTGGTAGACCAATTACAATGAACCTCTGCCAAAATTTCCATTTTTGAGCTACTTCAAATATCCATAGTGCATACGGAAATCCTAGAACAAGCCTTACATGTTGCAAATGTACCAGAGGACCTTCATATAGACAAATTCCAAGTGATGGTCAATCACATCTCAGTGCCACAATATCTCTCCTTTTTATTAAGAGGGTGATAAATCATTGACACATCCACATAATCAACCTCTCCATATTGAAGTCCTCATTCATAAATCTCATGTTAATTGAGTATTGATAGATGGAGGCACAGAATTGAATATTTGTACACTTAATCTAATCAAGAAACTGGGTCTCTCAGAAGAGACCATTGACTCTAGCAGCAAAATAACTATCAAAGCTTATGATGAGGAAGAAAGATCCTCTAAAGGTCTTATTGTTCTATCTATTAGAGTCAGACCAATTGAAGGAATGTCGTATGTCAAGTTCTGGATCTACCCCTAGTCTACAATAACTATTGGGGAGACCATGGATTCATGAGATGCAAGTTATGTCGTCTACTTACCACCAGTGTATCAAGTTCCCACATAATGGGGTGGAAGTGACAATTCCTGTGGATGCTAATTATACTTGCAACAATATCAAGGCAGGTAGTATGATTCCACATAACAAAGAGGCTATGGATGAGATTTCTCCTGAGACAACCAAGGACATGGTTATGAAGAGTTATGGAAAAACCTTAAAACTTGAAGAAACAGGTATGGGAGAATACAAGCTGGACATGACTCCATCACTGACAGAACTTCCGGTATCACCAAGATCCTATGGAAAACCTTCCTCAACATTCACACTTACTGCTTCCAAGGAGCCAAAAATCCACAAAGCAACTGGCATGGTAAAGGCATCCACATCTTCTTTAGATAACACAGAAGAACAAGCAGTCTTAGACTGGCTTTACAAAGGAGAAATGACAGGAACTGAGGTCAATTATGTAGAAATATCTCCAGAACAGTATGGTAAAGGATACGATCTCCTCAACTAAATGGGATACAAAGGAAAAGGACCTCTAAGAGACACTGGAAGAGGACTTATTGAACCTGTACACCTGGAGTTCAAGAATACTAGCAACAAAATAGGACTACGTTTTAATAATGAATCTAACAAACCTGCTTCAAAAGATAGTTTGATCTCTGACAAAGGGAGTGATGAAACAGATGAGATAGTGCTCGAACCATTTCCTTATGAAATATTATTACATATTGGCATAGAGAATCCCGAATATCAAGGAGAGTGCTATGTACCAAGTTTTGAAGTACCACAAGATCTTCACACCCCTTTGTTAACACAACCTCCTATTCAAGAGGTAGGAGACATAACAACAGTTGATCTAGAGGTACCATTGATAGCAATAGCTAAAAAGAGCACACCCCAATGGTCAAAATCATATCCTAACTAGGGTAGTTAGTCACAATCACACATGTCCTTGATCTACCACACTTTGATCCACATATAGCTACTCGAGTACACAAGATAACTATTGTTGAATACTTAAACAGATGTGATGACGAAATCACTTACTCTCATGATTATGAATGGGATGAGCTATCTGTCACCATAGAAGACATTGAAATAGATACAATTCACATTTTTTTAGCTCCCTCAGCACCTCATGAACATTCTAACACTACTCCCAACAACACTGATGTTCCTGAAGCAAAGGAAGAGTTCCTTCCCCCAATCATTGATGGAGAGACTAGTGTTCTCATCAGTCTAGAAAATTTTAGAGGTGACAAGCACGAAGCCTCCTTTTACAAAGATATGATGATGAAAGTTCTACTGATGAGTCACTAGAGTTTGGTCTGCATATAACTAACAATGACCCTTTTAATAATGATATAGCTCTTATTGATCTAAACATTGAAGAATTTAACTTAATAGGACATGTCATGTCAGTTAATAGTCATGATGCTAATGTGATGTTGTCCTTCCCAGAGTCTGATTCCTTGTCTTTAATAAACCCAGACCTAATTGATTGGACTAGTAAGGATCCTGCTCCTATCCTTGACTTTCCCAATGACTACACCTTAGCTTGTTATCTAAATGCTTATGAACCCTATCCTTCTTCCACCAATGCAAGGAGTGTGAACCTGTCACGGGAGGATATCAAGTTTCTTAGTCAAAAATTGAAGAATAAAAAGAAAAAGGGAACTGACGGTGAAAACCACGTTGTGGCAATGTCAGATCCTAAAATAGTAAAAACAAAAGATGTATCCGATGGTGAAAACCTCTCAGAGACACGAAAGGATGGGATTCTTGATATCCTCCCTGAGAACTTTCAAGAAAGGTCTTTAGTGTTGGAAAGTTGACTTCCTGAGGATGCATGACTTATTTTGTGTTGTCATCATGGCAACAAAGTCATACTAAGTTTCTGTCTAAGATAACTTAGAAGGTAAAATGACTAAGTATGGAAAACATGACAGACAGAGATATACAATGATCAGCACATCAGCACACGTGCGAGACATCAAATAAGAGTATGTGCATTTAGATATATGTTCTATGTGATGTCTACATACCAAGTCCAGATACACATGGTAAGATATGATATTTTAGAGAAGTTACAGATAGATTAGTACACCATCAGTCCAGAAGACAGAGCATGAAAGTTGACTAGTGTTTTGATCAGCATGAATTATTTTCTTGTGTAATGGCCAAGCGCCTTTGATTATATGTTTTTGTATCATCTTAAAATGGAAGCACTTCCATGTTAATAGTGTTTAGCCCTCCTTAGGGGATTTTTTTGACCTCCATCATATCATCCTCCCATTTCTGCATCATCCTCTGCCTCTGTGCCTGTTTAGGACCCTGATTGGGCCTCTCCGAGCACCTTCTACCCCACCTGGCATATTTTCCAGGGGTTCTGACCCCCTGGGTCAAGGTCAACCTTGAACTTGACCTAGGTGAAGGTTGAGGTTGACCTTGACCCTGACCTAGGTTAGGGTCAACCTTGACCCTGACCAGGGTCCCCCTTTCAAAATTGGAAGCTTGTCAGCTGCTGGGGGTCATCCAAAATTTAGTTTTTCCACTTTCGGGTCGGTTGTTTTGGGTTTTGAAGCATTGATTCCTAAATTATATTTAATATAGGTCCTCTTCTAGGGGCATGAGTCTAATTGGAATTTAATTATCCTATGTCGGCCTCCTTAGAAGATTGTGCCCTAGTTTCATATAAAAGGAGGTTTTTCTCTCGCGATTTTGAGCAAAAAGAAGAAGTTCAAGCATCCATTGTTCTACATATTTCCAAGATCTCAAGGTGTTAAAGTCTTCCTCTTGAACATTCAAGTTCTCCATTGAAGATCAAGGATTCAAGATTTCAAGCCTTTGAAGGGATTTGGTTCAAACACTCAAGATTTATCATCTAAAACCCTAGATCTAGCCATCATGGTGGTGTGATCTTCCTTCAAGATCCTTTGTGCATCCTTAAGACTCTTTCATCATTTCTTCAAGGTGGATTTCAATAATACAATCATGGAGTTTTATGGTTTCTAAAGCCCATGCTTTCATACTTACATATTTGCTTACATTTGAATTATAATTACATATTTATTGAATATCACAGCTTCATTGTTAGATTCAATTCTACTACTTGCTAGCATTCTATACTTTATTGATTTCAAGGTTAATTCCTAAATTAGGGTTTGACTAAGGAAAACCCCTCCCCCACAAAAAACAAATCCTCTTTTTCTTGTAGCTACAGGTTCAGAATAGCAGATTTGAGACCAGATCTGGTTACCCTTTTTGGCTTTCTTTCAGACGGCGCGAACAAATTCTCTATCGGACCTGTGTAGGTCAGGGTCGACATTATTGGGTCAGGGTTGACATTTATGGGTCAAGGTCAACCTTTTTCATAATATGACATTGGATCGGGAAAAGATTTTTGAGTTTTGTTTGTCTCTGCGTTCCGGTTCAGGATCATCTGTTAGTTTTTCTAGAAACAGTCTACAGACCTCAGAAAATAGAATTCTTTGATATGGAATTTTGTAAGGTTGGTTCTTCTTCCTATCCTTTTCAATTATTATAATCAAACATATTCATTTAATCAATTAACAAAATTTAAGATATCCTTCTTGTTATTCTCCTTTCCAAATAGTTGATTCATTTGTGCATTAGCCCTTTCCTTTGGGTTGATCAACTTGGATCTCCCATTTGTGCATTTGGGAATAAAAGAGGAGCATCTTATCTTCTCCCTAATCACAATTGCAATACACAATCAATACAATTCAATTAAATGTAAGGTAGGGTTAAGGAAATCAACATACTCCAAGCAAATCAAATAATAATTAACAATCAAACCACCGTATCCCTTTCCAACACCTTACATTTTGGTGACATCTATTTTATATGTTATCATTTGTAATAATTTCTTTAGTATGGTTGTAAACACGCTTAAGCCAACTTTCTCAAAAGTGTTGTGTATTATGTTTTTAGGGCCGACTATAGTCTTGTTTTGAGTCGCGTCTATTCGGGTATGAACATATAAGTATGTAATGTAAAGTTATGTTACAAGTGTTGAATAATATGTATGAGAAAGATATAGAAGAGCAGTATGATGAAGTTAGTATGAGATAAAGCTCTTTAAGAGAGTAAGAGCATCAGCGCATACACAGAACTGATCAGACAACAGTGTCATCACAACAATTCACTTTTGATATAGTGTATATCAACTATCAGAGGTTGTAGCCTTCATCTTATTGGGCAGTGAGCCATATACCTTTAACATGGTTTTGTAAGAGACTCCTAATAGGGTTTAAGACTCCTAAAAGGGTCATTGTACTTGGATTGTAAAGACTTCTCCTAACAGGGCAAAGGAACTTTAACAGGTTCATTATACTAGTGCAATATTTGTGGGTACTAATTCCCACCGGGGTTTTCCTCTGATCAAGGTTTCC
>MU224275.1:3587310-3597557 GCA_018584345.1 Thuja plicata
CAAGTTGACTTCCTGAGGATGCATGACTTTTTTTTTTTGTCATCATGACAAAAAAGTCATACTAAGTTTCTGTCTAAGATAACTTAGAAGATAAAATGACTAAGTATGGAAAACAAGACAGACAGAGATATACAATGATCAGCACATCAGCGCACATGTGAGACATTGAATCAGAGTAAGCATGTTCAGATATATGTTCTATGTGATTTCTACATACTAAGTCTAGACACGCATGGTACGGAATGATAGTACAGAGAAGTTACAGACAGATCAGTACAGCAGCAGTCTAGAAGACAAAGCATGAAAGCTGACTAGTGTTTTGATCAGCGTGAATTATTTTGTTGTGTAATGGCCAAGCACCTTTGATTATATGTTTGTAATAATTTCTTTAGTATTGTTGTAAACACGCTTAAGTTGACTTGCTTGGAAGCATTGTATATTATGTTTTTAGGGCCGACTATAGTCTTGTTTTGAGTCGCATCTATTTGTGTATGAACATATATGTAATGTAAAGTTATGTTACAAGTGTCAAATAATATGCATGAGAAAGATATAAAAGAGCAGTATGATGAAGTCAGTATGAGATAAATCTCTTTAAGAGAGTAAGAGCATCAGCGCATACAGGGACCTGATCAGACAACAGTGTCATTACAACAATTCACTTTTGATATAGTGTATATCAACTATCAGAAGGTTGTAGCCTTCATCTTATTGGGCAGTGAGCCATATACCTTTAACAGGGTTTTGTAATAGACTCCTAACAGGGTCATTGTACTTGGATTGTAAAGACTGCTCCTAATAGGGGAAAGGAAGTTTAACAGGTTCATTATACTAGTGCAATATTTGTGGGTACTAATTCCCACCAGGGTTTTCCTCTGATCAAGGTTTCCCCCTAATTATATCATGTTTTATGTGTTCTTGTATTAAGCTTCATTGGATTTCTGTTTGATTTATGTTTAAGTTTTTGAAATATAATAAATAGACAAACACTGATTCACCCCCCTGCTCTCAGTGTTTCTAACATTCAGTTCTGATAGAACCAACACAGCTAGTTAATTTGGGCACAATTGAAGATCCTCAAATAGTACACCTAGCACAATCTTTGTCAGAAGAAGAGAAGACACAATTCAATGAGTTCCTGAAAGAAAAGAAGATCAACTATGCATGGTCTTATATAGATATGCCTGGACTAGATCCTAATCTAATCATGCACCACTTATCTATAGCTCCTGGGATCAAGCCCATGAAATAAAAACTTAGAAAGATGCATCCTCATGTTGCATTTATAGTAAAAGTAGAGCTAGAGAAATTGTTGAAAGTTGGATTTATCAATCATTGCCTATGTAGGATGGATCTCCAATGTGGTCCCATTATCTAAATCTGATAAATCTATCAGGATGTGTACAGAATTCAGAGACTTAAAAAAAGAATGTCCTAAGGATGACTTCCCGCTACCTAATATTGACATGAGCATAGACCTCACCCCAAGCTACCAAATGTATTCATTAATGGATGGTTTCTTAGGCAATAATCATATAAAAATTTCCCCTTAGGATCAAGAGAAAACTGCATTTACATGCGCATGGGGCACCTTTTGCTGGAACGTCATGCCATTTGGGTTAAAGAATTCTGGTGCAACATATCAAAGAGTAATGACTACTATATTCCACGATATGATGCATAAAAATATGGAAGATTACGTGAATGACACCTTAGCTAAATCCAAAGAGAGGAGCACTCATATTGATGACTTAAGGAAGATATTGGATCATATGGAGCAATTTTAACTCAGGCTCAATCCAAAGAACTGTGCCTTTGGGGTCCAATCAGGAAATCTCTTAGGGTTTATCATTTCAACAGAGGGAATTGAGGTAGATCCTGCAAAATTCAAAGCTATAGTAGAGATGACTCCTCCACGCAACATCAGTCAAATGAGGACATTACAAGGGAGGCTTCAATCAATCTGGAGGTTCATGTCACAACTTGCTAACAGAGCACAACCCTTTACCAAATTACTACATAAAGGGGTCACCTTCAAATGGGATGAACACTGTGAAGCCAACTTCAGAGAATTAAAAGGGTACCTAGCTACTCCTCCTATTCTTATGGCACCTATTCATGGAAAACCATTACTCCTGTATATTTCAACTACAGCAACATCACTAGGAGTATTTCTAGCACAAGAGGATGAAACAAAGAAAGAAAGAGCTATCTACTACATTAGTAGAATGCTAGTCTCCTATGAGCTCAATTACAGCATTATTGAGAAAGCATGCTTAGCAGTCATCTTCGCATCACAAAAATTGAGACACTACATGCTCCCACATACAGTAAGGCTCATTGCTAAGATTGATCCTCTGAAGTACCTTTTGAGAAAAATGGCATTAACAGGACATTAGGAAAAATGGGTCCTCATTCTAAGTGAATTTGATATTGAGTATGTGGACAGGAGGGCTATTAAAGGACAAGTCCTCGCAGATCAACTAGTTGATTCACTACTTCAAGATGATGAGCCTTTAAAGATTGAATTTCCTGATGATACCATTATGCATTTCACTAAGTATCCATGGAAGATGTACTTTGATGGTTCTTTCACGCAACAAGGCTCTAGAGTAGGAGTTATGTTCATAACTCCTCAAGGCTACAAGATACCCAAATCTTACAAATTGATGTTTCCATGCTTGAACAACATTTATGAATATGAGGCACTGGTAAACGGTCTTAAACTTTCCATGGAATGGAAGATCGTAGAGTTACATGTGTATGGTGACTCCCAGCTCATTATCAATCAAGTGAATGGATACTATCAGATGAAAGATGAGAATTTGACACCCTACAAACAACTGGTTGATGACCTAAAGAAGTACTTTGTCTTCATCACATTCCAGCAGATACCCAGAATAGAGAACAAAGTTGCAGATGCCATGGCTACATTGGCGTCCATGTTACAACTGGAGGAACATAGTTTCCACTATAATTTCTTGGTGGAATAACTCTCCTATCCTACCTATGATACCCCTGAATACCAAGTAATTTGTGCTTTAAACACCCTAGACCAATCTCGGTATGCTAATGTCATTGCCTATCTCACTGACCAAACTATTCCTAACAATCTATCTAGAAATGAGAAAAGAGCCTTGATTAGGACAGCATTGGGTTATGTCCTCATAACTAATAACTTATATCATTGAGTTCTTGACGGTATGATTCTTAGATTTTTAGAACTTGAAGAATCTGATTATGCGTTAAAAGAAGTCCATAAAGGTGTATGTGGATCACATTCAAACAAATTTTCACTAGCAAAGAAACTGCTCAGAGTGGGATATTACTAGCCTACCATGGAAAAAGATGCTATTAGGTTTTCCAAAACATGTCTTAAATGTCAGACACATGGAAATCTCATCCATGCTCCTGCAAGAGAACTCATACCTTTCATCACAAATTGGCCATTTTAGCAATGGGCCTTTGACTTGTTTAGACAAATATATCTCAATTCTTCAAATGGACACAAGTTCATCATTACGGCCACTAAGTATTTCATGAAGTGGGTAAAGGCCATGCCGCTAATCAAAGCCACTAGAAAATAGGTGGCTATGTTCATTCTAAACTACATTATCTTTAGATATGGGATACCATCTTCAATTGTAACAGACAATGGTGGCCAATTTAAAAATCCAGACATTGATGACCTTTGTGAACAGTTTCACATCACTCAACATTGCTCCTTAATCTATTATCCTCAAGGTAATGGACAGGCTGAGGCATCCAATAAGAATATTCTCAAAATCCTACACTGAACTATAAGTAAGTCTGGCAAAGACTGGCATCTACAACTGAATCCAGCACTATGGGCCTATAGAACAAGCATCAGAACACCAACATAAGCCACACCATTTGCTCTAGTCTATGGCACTGAAGCAGTACTACCTATTGAGGTTGAAATCTCATCTTTGTGAATATCTTTACAAGGTCTTGTTACTGGTGAGCAATACCGCATCGATAGGGTGAATTCTTTATACCTATTAGATGAGTGCAGACAACAGGTGTTTGATCATATGAAGGTATACCGAGCATGAATTTCCAAGGGGTAAAATAAAAAGGTCAAACCACACCAATTTAAAGGGGGGGTCTTGTCTTAGAGGAGAATCCTAAGAACCATCCTAACAGAGAGAAGAAAGGAAAATTTGAACCTAACTGGCTGGGACCTTATGTTATCACTGTTGCTTTTGGGACTGAGCTTATCAACTAGATACACTTGAGGGAGATGTCCTTCTGGATCCTATCAACACTCTACATTTGAAGTGGTTCTACACTTGATGTTCAACTAGCAAAGCATGTACAGTGAAATAGTTCTCAGAAATAGCAAAAACATTCAGAAATTGATCCTGAAGAAATCCAAAAATAGTGGAAAAAGTCCTGAAGAAAGGTATCCTTGGTGAAAACCTAGCAAATAGGCACCTTGATACTACAAAAACATTCAAAAATAGAAAAAATAGCAAAAAAAAAGAAAGAAAGAAAAGATCTTGTCAAGTGGTGAAAACCTAGCAATCAGGCGTCACTTGTGTTCTGTGCTCCATCTATCAATGCATTGTTGATACTAAGCCTTCATGATTACACCTGTGCTAAAATGTTTACTTTGTTTCCTACACAACTATCTTATCCTTGCTTGGGATTTGTCTATATTTTTGTCTTAGAATCAAGTCATTCTTCACTGGGGGCATCTTTGACAGTCTGATAGGTTACATCTGCTAGGTCGTCACAGGTTGGTTTGTCTTGTGATACCATGCTTCTTTATACTTGCACCAAACTGTCACTTTAATGAACCAAGGATGACACAAACATTGCACTAACATGAACGGTGTTCCTATGACCCACCTGGGATTGCAAACAGGGATAAAATTGTACACTTTTGATTGTTGAATCTCTACTGCGCTTGAAAAATGAATCAATAGTATTTCTCAATACTACCTAAACATAGTTTGATCTTGGTTTGATTATGACTCTTTTATGAACCCACAATTTTTTCACTGGGGGCATCTCAGCAGTTATGAATTTTATTTGATTGATTCACAATTGATAGTTGTTATGTCTTCTGAGTTACTCCATGATGTTTGCGCAAAGACAAAGAGTTGCAAGGACAAGGGGCATAACGTTTTATTGGTTTTCTGTGTATGGTGATTGTTCCAAATGATCCTATAAATTTCACCTAACTTAGATGTTTATGGTAAGAGTTGACACTATGGATGGATAGTCACATATATCTTGATCTTCGTTATGTGTAAACTATGGTAAGGTGGGAACAATTTCCTTGTCTGTTTTCTACCTCATATTCTTGCTAAGGTATACGAAGCATAATGTACCCAAGGATATGAATTTTCAAGGTCATTGTAGGTCCAATATCTTGCCTTACATAGAATCTGATATATTAAAAGGAAAGTGACTATCTTGTCATCCTGGCTTCTATGCCTTGATGCCTAAGTCTATTTCCAACATTTCAATAAAACATAGTATTCATACTTTCATAATATCAGTGGGTATTAGTGATGGTTGTACTATTAGGTGGTATCTGTTTCAAAAAGTGCCCAATGATGATAAAAAAAAAAGCTACAAAATCTACAAGTCAATGACAAGTCCTAAGAGTCTGCATATAGCTGCATTTAAAGATTGCATGATGCATTTGTGAAAGAAGTAAAAGCATAAGGAATTTGGGCTCAAAAATGATTTCTATTTTCTTCTTCTAAATCCAAGTTAATTACATCCATTTACTATTACTGATATCAATATAGTTGCACATCCATAGCATACATTTTGCATTCATAAAATGAGACAGAAAGAAAATACAAAAACAAAGCATTTGTGCATTTTATTTCTACATCCTAAAGTGCATCCATACATTTTACATTGCAAAAGAAAAGAATCAAAAACATACATTTTTCACATAGAATCATTTGAAACATATTTATATTAGTGATAAATCCAAATGCATAAATGATGTCATAATCTACATCTAACTCATCATACAACCAAGATATAATCACATGTGTAAATAAATCTATCAAAGCAAAGAGACATCATGAAACATGTCAGGATCAGAAATAGCTGCATCATATATATCTCAAACATGGTACAGATCAAAATATGACACAAGTCTACATAAAGAGTATCAACATATCAGAGGATCAGAAAGAAATCTAATATGTGTGTGTGTGTGTGTGTGTCATATAAAAAAGAAAGATCTTAGAAGGATCCAGATATACAATATACATGTGTAACAAAATACAAAATCAGCTCTGGCTACCCCCCTCTCCCTGATCTGGAGGAGGAGGAGGTGGTGGTACAAATGGAGGAGGAGGAGGCATCACTCCCTCTGATTGTTGCGCTAGGCATGAAAATGATGCAACTCTTTGTCCCTCTGGCACTGCAGCATGGTATAAAGAATAATAATATGTAGCTCTCTGTGCCTGATGGGCTGTAGTCCAAGCCTATGTATTGCACTCTACTCTAAGCCTCTCCAGCTGTGTATCTCGATCATCAAGCAATGCATCTGCTACTATGATCCTAGCCTCTGTTGTAGTAGCTTTGGCCTCTAAAGCTGTAACCCAGGCCCTAAGCTTCTCTCTCTCCTACTTACATTGAGATAATGGGTCCCTATCTCTGCCAGAACCCCTGCCTGAATCCTGTCCTGAGGCCCTATCCTAAGATCTATTAGGATGTCTCTGCTGTTGCTGCTGCCTCTGTTGCTCCCCTATGAGTAAAGTCCCTGGATCCATCTAGGGAGAAACAAATCTAAATTGGGTGCGCCGACCCTTTCCACTACCACTAGCAACATCTGCGTGGCCACCCACAGCACCACCATCCCTGTCATCTCCACCATCGTCCCCCTCATCTAGAGGAGGACATCTCCCATCTCACCCTCCATCTCTACCATAGTCTCTCCCTCCATGCCTATCGATGCCCCTATCTCTCTGAGCTCCTCCTCTCCCTCTGGTGGGATGATCATCGGGATCATAGTCTATCGGCTCCTCTATACAAGGAATGACCTCCTACGGGACTGTGAATCAAGGAAATGGATGTTGAAGCATCTATGTTGTGTACCCATCTGAGTAACTTACATCTACAATATCCAGGTAGAGATCCCAATATACTCCAACCATGTCCCTAATCTCCTAGTGGGTTGTCTCATACCTAAGCTAAGCACCCCACAATGGTGCCTCATCACAAATCTGTACGTATACAGTAATGTCCTATATCCTACCCTATCATCGGCCGTAGTGTCTCAGAACTCGGGTGTGCATGAATCGATCTATAATATATCTAGTCCTCTTGATGAGGTACCTTCTCTAGAAAAAAAATGGAACTTGTCAAGCATCAGAGGTCCACTCCTCACAATCTAAGTATGGCCACCAAACTACCTCTATCATATCATCAAAGAGTCATCGCCAATACTCTACCTTGTCCAGATGGGGCTATTGAATGAGACCGGCATACATGTATACATAAGCCTACTCTAGTGCACGTTGTCTATCAACTATCATTCATGTAACAGGGATGTGTTCCCAGGCTAGATCTAAAGAATCAAAACACCCACAGTCATGCTCTGGGTATAGTGGTACATAATCTCATGAAGCTCATGGTACATATGGGCTAAGATACAACTGCCCCATGCAAATCTTTGTCTGTGGATGACCATCTGCTCTAGAATATCCACCCATCCGACCATGAACCTATGTTTTCCTCTGTCTGGCATCAGGATGCCACCAATCAAGCTTGCTAAGTATATGGATAATCAATCGTAGTGATCGCACATGTAATCCCAAGAGACGTATCTCCGGTGAATAGTATCATCATCAAAATATCAACAAGCTACACCGATCGCCACAGTAGAAGTAGCCTCAAAACACACCTCACGGCCCATGATGGGAACATGTAGTATCCGCCATACATCCTTAGGGGTAACTATAATCTCCCCGGTCAGAAGATGGAAGGTGTTATGCTCTAAGTGCCATCTCTCGGCAAGAGCAGTCAACAACCCTCGATTTACCCCTATCTCAGGTAAACCTATCAAAGATTGTAATCCAAAATGAATCATTGTTTCCTTCTCCTTAGCTGATAACAGTCCAGACAAGGCAATCACATGACCTGGATATGTGCCTCTAAATGCAACTGCCTCAAAATACGCCTGTTTTGGCACATAAAAAGATAAATTAGTGCTCTATCTACAACAAAGATGCAGAATATTGATCAGCTAAGTAATTTAGGGTCTGCAACAGACAAATAGTTCAAAATGGATAAGTTTCTAAGTCTAAAAATGAGATGCGATCCTGGAAGGACAAGATTTGATCTCTTTTACCAGATGCGATCTGGAAATACAGGATGCGACAGAGAATACTGGGTGCTATCCCCAAAATCTGGGATGTGACCCCAAAAATAGGGTATGATCCTTAAAGGACAAGAAATGACACAAACCAGATTTCAAATGGTAAACTAAGCTTAAAACAAAAAAATAGGATGCAATCTAGGAAATCCTAGATGCGATGAAGAAGTCTAATAAAAGCAAATACGATCTGGGAAATACCGAATACAACACAGGTTTGACAGGGTGCGATCTAGAATCCTGGATATGACCCAGAACCTAAAGGGCTATAAAAGATGTAAAAATGCATGGAATTCAAATTTGCAAAATTCATGAGGTAGTTTTACGAGCACTTACCAGAGGGGTAGTCGGTTGGGCACTGATGTCAATGGCTGAGCTTAAAATGATGCCTCCTAACAAGGACCACCATCTTCTCTACAAAGCTCTCAGATTTACTATGGGTAAGAGTGTAAATGAATAGTAAAATGGTAATTTTTGAGGCTTATATTGGTCTTTTGAGCTATTTAGGAGTTCCAAAACTCCTCCCAAGCAACTGAAACTCCATTTTTGTTCTCTTTTTGATCAATTGGGAACCAAATCGAAGGCACTTAAGGTATTTTGTGTAGCACAGTAACATTTTTTTTTTAAACTCCTAAAAATGCAAATTTGCTCCATTTGTTCTGAAAATCTGTCAAAATGCACATTTCATCATAAATATTGGTCCGACATCATTTTATCAGTCTCACCACTCACATTTTCACATAATTAACTTGTTTTTTTGTGTGTTTATTTTTAAACACGCCACCGTTTCTTCACTTCATCTACTCCATTCTCGTCCTACTTGTTCCATGCAAGTGATATATCATTTCAACTGAGGGATTTTATTCTTTTCCTTTAATTCTGTTCCTGAGGGGGCATGATCACACTATCATCAATCAAATTTTTGCTTGAAATGGCATTAAAATGACTTCATTATCAAACAACTATGGGCATGACAGTTTCCTTGACTAAGTCAAAACTGTTGGATAGACATCTTTGCTTCTCATAAGCTGGATATCTTTTGTTTCCTCATTTTAAAAGATTCTTATTAAGCTTCTAGCAGCTTCTTACAGACTTTTGGACAACAACCAAGTTTAGAATCAGTATTATCAATCTTTGGATGACAACCAAGTTTAGAATTAGTATCTTTAAGATCTTTTATTGACCTTTGGATGACAACCAAGTTCAAATTCAATTCTATCAGTTTAGCTCAATCAAGTGCGAGACTGATCTCATCAAGCATTTCGTTTGATCATGAGCAAAATTCTCATTCTTTCTGAAGTCAAAATCAAAAAATTTCTTTGAATCAATGCGTTGCTCGCACATAAATTCAAGGAGGGGCAAATGTAACCACCTGGATTTGGTCTGCTCAGACTATAGACCCTATTTTCCCTAAGTGTGATCATACCCCCAATTATGTTCAAACGACCCTGTTACTGCTTGACATAATTAATTTAATCTCCTAAGGTGATCAAATCACTAAGTTAATACTTTTATCCAAAATCAAAATCAATCAAATACATGGCTAAAAATAATTAATTTGCTAGGAATTAAATAAAGTCCTAAATCAATTTCTCACTTGAAAAAGAACCCATTCCCCTAGCCTAATTAATTTAATTAAATTGGTTATAATCCTATTGATTATTAAAAAGCAATTAAATGTTTAAATAATTAATATCCCTATTTCTGAATGAATTAAATAAGTTTTATTCATTTCATTAATATTCTTCTAAACCCCTAACCTAACCCACTTCAACCACTTTGACTCTGGGTTTGAACCTATCCCAACCCATTCACCCTTGCTAAATCTAATTCTAATCCTAATTCTATCCTAACCCACCTCCTAATGTTGTCA
>MU224275.1:3597792-3624973 GCA_018584345.1 Thuja plicata
TTTGAGCACAAATAGGCCCATAATTTTAGAGAAAAATGCATTGTTATGTTGTTAGAATAAACATAAATTCATATCATCTTTTAGATTTCATGTTTATGCATTGTTATTTTCATGCTTTTTAGAGCTATAATGCATGTTTAATGGTTAAATAGTTTGTTTTTAACTCAAATCTTTCATGCTAAGTCATATATGTCACTGATAGTATCATAATCTTAGGGTTCTTATGTTTCTTATCATACTCTTCTTATTTAGAAAGCAATAGGTTGATTTTAGTTGCTTTATATGCTCATCTAACCATGTTTTCCACTAATGCAATGACCTATTGAAGTGTTGTGTCGCAGGTAACAGATGCAATATTTAACACACACAATACGATGTGAACAACCACTGTCTATAACCCATTCAGATTTCTTTTCAACTCAGGATACTAAGGCTTTTTCTTCATGCATAGGTTCATCATCCTTAATAGCAATAAATCCAATTTCATCATAGTCACCATCATCATCATCAGATATAACCTCACTATCATAATAACATTCCTTGTCTTTTGAATACTTAGACTTGAAAAACTTAGGTTTGTGCTTTGGAACTCTTGTAGGACATCTAGATACAAAATGACCAATCTTGTTACATGAAAAACATTTCAAAGGTAATTTTCCTTCAAATTTTCCCTTACCTTGCTTTTCTCTTCTAGCAATCAGTGCCACAACTTCATCTAGCTTTCTTTCTTCTTCCTGTATCTATTCCCATTTATTAGCATAGGCTCCAAGTTCTTCCCTTAGGTCATGACTGCTAGTGCTTGCATTTCCAGATAAGGTCTTTTTGTTCTTGTTCATGGTTGCCTTGAATGGTGACTCAACTTTAGGTAAAGTGTCTCCTAGTTCTGCGGCCTCAAATGTAGTTAGATTTCCAATCAACATCTCTCTAGTACAGTTCGGTGTCAAAGGTATAATCTCCTCTATAGCTTGTACTTTGGTTCTATATGCAGGTGTCAAAGATTTGAGTATCTTCACAATTACTTCTTCCTCACTATAAGTAACTACAGAGTTTATGATGCTAGTAACCACTTCTATAATTCTCTATGCATATGCCCTAATGTTCTCATCTTCTCTCATCTTCAGTGATTCCATTTTTGTCTTTCATTTTTGTAGATTTGCCTGCTTTGTAAACTTGTCTCTAATGTATAATGCTTCTAATCTTGTTCAAATCTCATGTGCAAAATCCATATCCTTTACTTCAGTGAATTCTTCTTCTGAAAGTGCGCTAATCAAAGGTTCCCTTGCAACCATATTACATGAAAATAGCTCCTTTTCATCTTCAGTAGCTTTCTCTAACTCATCCTTAGTTTCTATCTTTTCATTCTTCTTTGTGATCATCCAGTAATCAATTTCCAAACATAGCAAATGTGGTCTCATCTTGTTTTGCCAATTGTCAAAGTTTTCAGGGTCAAACTTTGGACTATCCTTCCTGTACTAAGTCATCTTCAGGATCACCTTGAGTTGTTAAAATTTCTCTCTAAGGACCAGTAGCTCTGATACCAATTGTTAGGAATAACATTCCATAAGATAATTGAGAGGGGGGTGAATCAGTTGTGATATAGATTATTAAACTTTAAACTTTATAAACCAAACCTGCAAATGTAAATGATAACATAGTAAATGCCAACACCATAACACAATACTTTTTGTCGAGGAAACCCTGTTAAAGGTAAAACCTTAGTGGGAATTAGCACCCACAAATAATGTACTGAGAGTATAGTATCCATGTTAAAATATTTAGCTTTGTTAGGAGCTTGTTACAACATTACAGTACATAGTCCCTGTTAGGAGACATACCTTGTTAGGAGTCAAAAGAAATAGTAGGCTCACTGCCAAGGTACACTTCCCAAATAAGGTTAAAGCCACCCTCAAGGATTCACAATCCTAACAAGTGTATATAGAAAATACACAATCTAGTGAACTGTCTGATAGCAACTATCTTTGTTTGGTCAGTTCCAATGAACTACTCTTCTCATAAACTTTGCTCTACATCCAGTAGTCAAACAAGCCTCATAGCTTTCACTTCTTTTTCTTTTCAATCTTTGTCACATATTTTCAAAAGAAAATATCACTCATATATACCCTCTTACAATATTTCATTAGGTCGGCCAGTTAAGCTTTCCTAATACACTAATAATTAATTAGGTCGGCCAATTAAGGCTTTCCAACATACAAATAATTGTTTTACACCTTGCTAAGATAAACACAGTACCTATAACAAGTGAACATCAAATATAATCCATCACTTATGCTTCCAGGTCTGTAATCCATGCTCACAATTCATTTTACATGCTACATGTCTGAAGTCGGCCACCAAATAGGTCTTCTTCAGAATACACATCACAGCTGACGTCACTAGTAACCAAACAACAATCAAACTCAACCCATTACTCCAACATATGTCAGTTGTCCACCAATAAGCTTGCATAACCTGAAATATCTTTGCCAGAGAGATACACCTGAAACACAAAGACCGGTTATGTTCAGTATCACAGTTACAGTCCAGAAAACCAGTCTTCACCAAATCAACTGTAACATCCACAATATGCAACATACAGCTAAGTGACCTTAGGAATAAGGTCAACACACATCCTTTTGCATAAATCCAACTTTGATCATTCTAAATCATCCGTACACTTCTTCTAGTCAAGTATCCAGATTGTCCTCTCCACAAAAATATATGTTGACATCAATGACAAAACATGAGTATCAACAGCATGATCAGTACCCAAAATTTATATCATCCAACAGGGTCCTCGGAGAAAGAAAAGAAAAGAAAACATATTTCCCCTCTAATCATAGAGACAAGAGAAAATATAACACATTATGCATAATAATCTAGTGATCAATTGTAATAGACACTTCCCGCAAGGAAGGGATTGTAAATAAAGATTTTAATCTCTAGAAAAAGAGACAGATCTTAGGAAAAAATAGGTCCATGGAAGGAATGACATCACATTAGAATTGATAGAATTAAAAAGGAAGTAATGAATCTTTTGAAAAAGGAAAGACATTGTATACTCCCTAAGTGAAGGATCGTTTATAATATACACGCTCTTTGAAGCACGAAAAAGATTATTTAACAAAGATGAAAATTCCTTGAGTGAAACAAGGGATTTCATACTAAAAATAATGTATCATTATTAAAGATGAAAGTCCACAAAGGAAAAATGGATTTAAAGAGAGAAATTTAAAGAGATAGAGAAATAATACCACATTTTGTACGCTTAGTGGAAAAATCAATCATAAGAGACACATCCTTCCAAGAAAGGAAGAGGTTGTAAACAAGGATATCAATTTCATAAAGAGAGATATCTTCAACCAATAATTCCATGCATGGAAGAACATCATATTATAAAAGATTTGACCAACAAAGAGATAAAGGATCCTTTAGAAGGAGAATGAGCAAGATAGATAAACCTCCCCCNAAATAAACCCCCCCCCCCCCCCCCACAAGAAAAATAAAAGGGAAAATACCTATTATGATTCCCACAATGAACATAATGCAACACAAAGAACCCCTATGAAAATAAGATATCTATCTACTAAATCTTCAAAAAATTGTCTAAACTTGATGTATTTAGCAAGAGAATGTATATTGCTAAGATTGAAAAGAGAATTAAAATCACCATTATAAGATATTTGATTCTTTGAAAAATGTCTAATAGGAAAATGAATTTTAGTAACATATTTAAGACTCCAAAATATTCTCTTAGCCAAAGCCAATTAGTCATCAATAGGAGGTGTAAAAATGAAAGGTGTTGGTAAAATAATTTCTAGAGGAGGTTTTTTTGGGATGAAGAGGAATGAATATGATTAGAAGAAGAAGGAAAAGTGGTGGCTTGAGATATAAATCTTAGACCGCATTTAGTGACTTGTGTAGGAGGATCTATAGGGACTTGTATACCTTTCTCATTAATACCAAGACCTTGTCCATTATAACCTTGTCGAGTAGTAATGTCATAACCCACATTTTAATTAACCTTTAATGTAGAGGGGGGGGAATTCATCCTAAGGTTTATGAAAATGTGTAGTGTAAAGAGTAATAGGAAGGGAATGGTTCTCTTTAGGGAGATAATGATTCTTATCACGATGCTCACCTTCTTTAGGTGGGGAATAAAAATAAGGTTTATCAAGGTCTTCATTTCTACTTAATGTTATTTTTGAAGATAAATCATCAAGAAAATTTTTAACATTAGGATTATTAAAACTACTTTGATAAAAAGAGGAATATTTAAGATCATCTAAATAAGTACATAAAATATCTTCCTTAAGTTCATCCATTAAGGTTGGTTTAAGAGGAGAGGATCTAGGTCTTACCAATATGGGATTTTTAGGAATGTGATCTCTATCCTCATGATTAATAGACACCCTAAAAGAATGAATAAGGAAATTTATGCCAATGTCATCTTTAGTTTCAACATTTTCAACAAGGACCCTTATGTAATAAACATATTCCATATATTTTGTTAAAAAATCTTATGAGAAAAATGCATGGAATATGAATAAAAGTCTTGAGAAATTCTTTATTAGAAAGAAGAACATGTGCAATTCTCATGATTCCATATGCAAGAATACCATGAAGGAAAAGAAACACCATGAAATGCAATAAAATACAGTATCCACTCCATGTGATTGATAAAGAGAAGTAAGAAGAACTGTAACAACATGAGATATCACACACCAATGTAACTTAGTAAACTCCATGATCTAGACACCAATATAAGAATCCAATATATGAGATCTAACCACAAAATGAAAATGGAAATGGAAATTTCATGCATCAGTTTCACCAAAATGTACAATAAGAGAAATGGAGGATATGGGATGATTTCCTTATTTCTTATCGTACATTAGGAAGGAGAGATAAACCAATAGGCTTAGAAGGGTCCAAGCGTTGAATGGGTATCTAGGTTCCTTCGCTAATATGAAAAAATGATAGTAGGATATGAGACCTAAGATTAAATAGGTAAAATTAATGACTTTATATGTATATACAGACTTGTAGAAGGTAGACAACTCAGTATGAGTACTAAAAATAGAAACTAGGTAACTTCATTGACCTATGATTTCAATTTGAGGTTGTTTTACAGGGAAGAGAGCACCTAGGGAATCCTATTCTTGGGAAGAGGGTGGTTTGGGCATCCTATTCGTAGTGGTTTTAATTCATTCAAATTGAAAATTTCTCATCAGATTCTATACTTTTTGGATCTGAAACTATGTGAATGTCACCTGTATGTGCACACAAAAATATTGCATAGAGGGGGTTTTGTTTCAGTCAAACCCCAATTTAATATTAGAGATCATTTACAAATATCAACTGCTTTTGAGAAAATGCACTAGAAACCATAAGCCAACAAAGAAGCCTAAGAATCACACAAGATGTCCCTATGGGGATTTGAACTCGAGTCTCTGCAATGAAAACCCAAATCTGTAACGAATTGAGCTCAACCCCTTGGACAGTCAAACCCCAATTTAGAATCAACCTTGAAATGAAATAGAGTAAATGAAAGTGTGTTGTCATGTAGCATAGGCTAGATCTAAAAATTAAATGTATATTACCTTAGTAGTGCAAGTGCTTCTTTGAATATGATCAAGTCTATTGATGCAATAACTTTGACTTCACACTAAAACCTAAAAGGAAATTATGAAATCCAAAACCTTGTGTAGTGAATGTTGTAGTTTTCCATAATTCTTGATTAGAGAGAGAGAGAGAGAGAGCGAGAGAGAGAGATGGCTTTAATGCTTAAACATATGTAGATGTATGCTTGTATTATAATATTATTCCTTGATGATAGACTCCTTTTCTTTGCCTTAAATGAGGGAAATAAGCTTTATCCATGGAGAGGATTGTCTTGAAAATGCCTTAGAATGCTTAACGTCTTGCTTGAGAATATGTGAATTTGAAGGAGAGCTCTTGAAATATTTGATCTTTGTTCTTGAAATCTTGATTTTGGATTTCCAAAATGAGTAGAGATAGGTTTCTTGTATATCTCACAATATTTCAGAGCTCAAAACTTGAAGGAGGCGGACAAGAACTTAGAAATCCTAAAAAATCAGTGAGATGGGACCCTAATTCAAATTTTAGGAAAAACATTGGTGAAGAGGATGACCTAGGCGTCCTCTTCCTGCCAAAAGAGGAGAAAAATTAAAATTAGGATTTGAGAAGATGGAAAGAAATTTTAAAAAATATAGGCGGTGCAGAGCTTCGATACCAAAATTAATGTGGGAGCCCATACATTGCTAAAATGGGACCTAATTGAGCATCTAATTATAGGTGCTTACAATTTAGGATGATACAATAGGAAGAAATATTAAATACATAACTCACTCGAAAGAAGAAAAAAAAAGAAACATTAGCACAAATAATAGAAACTCCTCCATAATGTTGACAAGGGAGAGAGATGACAAGTCCACCTAAACTGTGTATCACCAAGAATTGAATGAAGGAGAATCTGAATCATCACATGAAAGTATTTTCAACTAAAAAAGGGGCATGCATCCAATGCACATACACATGGAGTAAAAATCACCATGATTTGATGTTGTGATAAAGGGACACCCATTGGATAAAGGTGTGGTGAAAACACAAAAGACACCACACAACCCCCCATAACATTTTATAATACACTACGTGTGCAAAATAAGGTATAAAATAATGTGAAAATTTGCCAAAAGTAAACATAAATGTGGCACTTTATCTTAGTGCATCTACAAACAAAGAAGTGCATGTAAAAGATACTCAAAATGCCCAAATAGGATAGAGTGCTAGAAATACATGTAGATTGCCCAAGTGAATTCATCCAATGTTGACAAAATGTTTATAAGAGCCAAAACAACCAATTTATAATCTCCAATGTGAAAAGTCGCATAAGATAGGGGAAAATTTGGGAAAAAAGGCATTGGTGGATGTAAAGAGGTGAAAGAGACCTTTCTGAAGCCACAAGAACCACAAAAATGGAGGAAATAACAAAAATATATTATCTCAAGAGTGAAATTATGATAACTCACTTCAATAGGCTTTAAAAAATACCAACAACAAAATATCCAAAATAAACCAACATCATTTGATAGCCATTTGAGTCAACTTTTTGACGATATCTTATTTGTGAAAATATGGACACTGTGTGTGCAACATACACCTAATTTTGTGAATGTCTTCCAATTAGGTAAAAAAGGCAAAAAAATATATGTTAAATTTAACCAACCAACAAAATGACCCTTGCTACTTTATTTTTGCAAAATTCACTCGTTAAATGAAAAGAACTGACATATGCCTAGATGGTCTTTTGGGGCTGAGAAAAAGACCCAAAAATAAATTTTCAACAAAAAAATGCAAAAATATAGTTATGGCAGATTTTTTATTATCTCTTTTTCTTTTTTTTTGCAATATGAAGAATCTTGGAAAACTATGAGCGACCCAGATAGCTTTCTTTGTTGCAATGAAAAGAACCCACAAATTTGTGTTTCTCCAATATGACTATATTTCTAGATTCTAAAAAGGTACAAACCTTGTGAAGCTCCAAAATGCTTTGAAAAAATACCCAAATCCAAATACACACAAAAAGGAAAACTTGAAGACCCTGCAATGTTGTTGAGAAAAGAAACCCTCAAAAATCAAGAAGGTTGTTAAATCCACTCTTTGATACCAAATAGAAGTTATGGAGCTCTAATATCATGTTGAAATTTGCTACACAAGCACCTGCAAGATTAAACAACAAAACAAGAACACCTTCCACAAGCTAGGGTAGAAATAAAAGAATTGGTATATTTCAAAAGAAACAAAGATTACAAGATGAATTACACTAAATTGCTTTTGTAGGAAAGCATGTCACTAAAATAGAGGAAAAGGCTAAAAAGCTAATATATACAAACTAGAGGATGGTATGCAAACTAGAACTAAAAATCAAACTGGAGCCCAACTAGATTATACTAAACTAAATTAGGATAAATTAAGTGAGCTTAAGCTAGGTATGCATATACAAACATGTGCTCAAAAATGCACGTGACTATGCATGATAATATTCTTTAAGCAAGCACACTATTATTTATGCAACAATATCAAATGTGCCTAATGAAACAAAACTATGTATGTGCAACGCAAATGCATGCTTTAACTCCCCTCTTAAGTAAAACTTAAGGAGACACCAAGCTCTAATCATAAAATACAGGAATGGATCCCAACAACAAAAGGCTTGATTATGTACCCATTGTATACACCTAAAATGGTCAACAACAAATATTAATTAAATTCATGTCATTGGATTAATTAAATAAAAATATCTAACTGTGTCATTGAATTAATGTAATTTGACTATATAGTTTATCTTTAAATAATTAAATATAACCAATTCAATCATCACACATGGCTAATTTAATTAATTCTTTTGAATTAATTCCTTCCTAAAATCTCTCACCTACCACTACATGACAAAAACAAATCAACCAATGAGAGATCATTCTCAAGCTCACATGGATTACCCAAATCCTTTTCTATCTTTACCATCCAATCTCATAAGGCAATCTTGACCATCAATTTGGATACATCATCAACCCCTAACTCAAACCATACCTTGATCAAACTCACCCCCAACACCTTGAGAAATCCTATAAATAGGATGCATTCTTAGAGAAAATCATCCACTCTCATTTAGTAATTGCACTATATTTATTTTTGCATCCATGTTAGTATAGAATTATCATTTTGAGCATTGTTATAATGGAGAAATACCATTGCATCTTAGTGTTCTTCATCATTTAGCTTACAATTGGCACTATTCTTAGCATTAGATCATGATCATAACATTAATTTCTTATTTTCTAAGTTGCCACTTGTGAATCAAATTACAGCTGAGAGCTATCAACAAGTCCGAATAGAGAGTGATAGGATGCTCACGAGTCTTTCAATTCATGTTTTTAGCTAGTTTTTTATCTTAATGATTTGATTTCTCATACTAATGTCTTATATAAGCTTGTGATATACAAAATTACACACACACACAAATGGCGCCCATCATGGGGCCCATGCCAAAACTCATTCTAATCCATTTTTTAGCTTTTTGTTGTAGATTTATGCTTGCAGGTCCTGGGATTACGCAAAACCTCACCTTTGACCAGAAGAGCATCACAATTGCAAAAAAAGAGAATCACTTTTGAATTGAAGCACATCGCAAATGGTATGAAGAATATCACCTTAGATTTACATTGCATATCTCTTGACTCAAACATTGCCGCATCTAATTCAAAGAGGATCACATTTACTCTTACAATCATCGTATTTAAGCTTCGTATTGTTGCTTTTGAATTTGATTTAAAACATGCAAAGCAGAGAGTTAATCTGTATTTTTTATGATAGGCAGATGGCTCAAATTGGGAAAGTGAAGAAGGTTATTTGATGAAAAATATGTTTTTATACTCGAAAATCCTATAAGTGCACATGTTATAATGCAAAATGAATCCAATGGGAAAATGAGATTATTCAAATTAGTGAGGATGCAAAATCACTTGATCGTTATGCTAGCATCTTAATAACCGTGTTGATTTCACTAACCTTGGATATTTTTGGAACTAATGTTTGTGCTATCTTGCTTGCTAAATTTCTATTGCTATTGCTAAAATGCTAAAAATTTCCAAAGGTATGCACACTCAAAATCTCTAAATCCTATGTTTGGCATTTTTCTTTCATTGAAATTGATATTGTGACATTTAAATTCAAAACATAGATCAACTTAAAAATACATTTTATGCTTGTGGATTGTGGTAGTAGGACCATGCTCTCCCCTATCTTGGGTGATCAAAATACCAAACCTACCAAAATCCCACTTAGTTAGATAAGGTCAAAAAATGAGCCACGTTATATGTGTCTAAGTCAAAAGTGGTAGGGATATGCTCGCCCCTCTTTTGGGTGATCAAAATACCAGACCCACCTAGATTCAATTTCAATTTCATTAGTGTGTTTGAACCATATTGGGCTTGCCTCCTGAGATTTTCCTTACGAAGGCCGGTGAGAGGGAACGAACCAAGTGGGAACAGCCAAAAGCCATAGCATTCCAACCCAATCTAAAATAAATGCATTCCTCCTTAATGGGGTGAATGATGAGAATTTTTTGAGAATAGCCCTCCTGTAGTAGTTCTTCATAATTGTGCAAAACTTCATTTTTATGATGGTAGGAGGCCTCTATAATTGGGGATAAACTCAAATATTTTTGAAAAAAATCATAACTACAACCATGTTAATTAGAAATCCTACCCTATTATCCTTGGTGTATCGGTTATAATGCAAGAGGATTGTGTCATTCTCTCAAGTTACTCACCATACGTACTCCCCTGGTTGTTTGGAAAAATGTTGTTTGGAGGTGATTACAAAAAGTACTTCCCTTACACCTCGAAGGCCTTATCAAGTGTATAATTTTCCCTTCATCTCCACATGTGTTTCTCTTTTCTAAGGGGGCTTGATGCAAAGAGGGATGATAATGGGGCCTAGGGCTCTCCCAGCTACCAAACCAGCTTGTAGAGACAACAATGTGGAAGCAACAACACAGTGAGAGAAGAAAGAGTTGAGATCATTTTCATTAATTGATCAAACTCATTACATGTTGGGTTGTAAGGTATTCCCAGTTTCGGCCATATACAATCAATGAATTATAGAATAGTCTTCATACATGTGAGGTCATAGACCTACCTTCTAGAATCTTCAATGCTTAATCTTCTATTACAATCTAATATCTAATTCCCCTTCTAAAACTACTACTTAAAACTAAGAACAAAGAAACACATATATACAAGAGTCCAACAGAGAGGTCGGCACTCAAATCCATAAGTGAGACCCAGATTTAGGTCCACACAGATCCCAATGAGAGACTTCAAATCAATTAAGCCACAAAAATTAAATGAAGAAGTTGACCACCAGATCCAACTCCAAAATAAACATCTCAGGCAAAGGTTTACCAAGCAACAGAGTGACTCAGGCAAAGAACACCCTGAGCAACAGGAAACAAAACCCAAGCATCAAAAGAGAAACCTGAGCAATAGGAATAAATAGGCATGCCCAAGCGACGGAACCTGAGCAGAAGAAGAAAGCATTATTGAGCAACAGAAACAAGCATGACCGAGTGATAGAACCTAAGCAGAAGAAACAAGCATTACCGAGCAACAGATCCTAGATAACAGAGTACTTCCTGAGCAACCTCCAAACTAACTAAAGAACAAAACAAAACATCTTCTTGGTTGAGTAGGATTTCCAAAGACCCAAGATGCTCCTGTATCAGACACCTGGGGTTACAAGAAATGATTCCCCGAATCATGTATCAGGTCCAACCTAAAATGAATCCAACTTAGATTGAGAAATCCAAGATGATTCCTCAATCAGTTTGTTCTTCCACTTCACCAAATACTCCATGTATTCATTCCCTCTTGTACTTTTGCCAATTCTATGTTTCAATATCTTCTCAACTTCCTCTATCTGCTTCTTAGGATAATCACTTGGTACTGCCACTTCTTCATCAGGTTCATGATATTCATACAGGGGTAAAATATTAAATATAGGTGATATATCCATGTCATCAGGTAATTCAACTTCATAAACATTTCCACTATCAAATCTTCTCAATATTCTACAAGGACCAAATTTCTTCATCTTTAATTTACCATATGTGCCAATAGGAAATCTTCCCTTCTTTAGATGAACCATAAATGCATCACCAAATTCGAATGTTTTATGTCTTCTTGATCTGTCTGCACTATCCTTGTATTTCTGATTACTTCTCTCCAGCTTCTATTTTACATCTTCATGCAATGTCTTCATGAACTCAACAAATTCTTCTACTTCAACACTTCTTTTCTCTTCTCCAACAATATCTCTCAAGTTCGATATATGGTGCAGGAGCACCTGGGATACCCATTAAACCCTAGATGTTTTGGCTTGTAAATGACCTTAGAAAAGTCAGTGTGTGTTTAATTTGGACTTTAGTGTTAGAATAGTCCCAAAGGATAACTGAGAGGGGGGGTGAATCAGTTATCAGTAACTTTAATTCTTTTACTTATTTAACTCCAGAATACAATAAAGTAAATGTACATTCAAATAACACAGTACACAACACACAATTTGATTGCGGGGAAACCAAATGGTAAAAACCTCGGTGGGAATTAGCACCCACAATGAACTATACTTGTTTATAGTAATCCATGTTAGAAGATATTTCAACCCTATTAGGAGTTTTACTTTACAATGCAATAAGTATAGTGACCTGGTTAAGGGTCTGACCCTGTTAGGAGTCTTTTACAAGTAACCCTGTTAGGGGTGAGGACTCACTGTCCAAAAGCTCGTTGCTTCAATGGTGAAGGCTACAACCTTCTGTAGAACAGATATGCACTATATTTGATGATGAATTGTAGAGTAGACCTGCTATCTTGATCAGTTCCAGTGTATTGTAATCTTCTACTACTTCTTCACATAGACTCTTGATGAATGAACCACAACTGATATTCTGCTCTGTACATCTTCTGTCTCTTTTTGTATCATTCACACTTAGCATATCACAAATGACTTGCTATAAGTATCTTCCTAAAAGTATGAGATCATGGGACCTATAAGACAACTCTTCATAACATCCTTGTTGGCTCTACTAAGCACGCAAACAATATTAAGTCTGCGCAACACAAACTGAATAGACGCGACGCTTCACTAAGTCGGCTTCACCAAATTATCTCTAACTTTGCAATCTTCTTGAAACACATTTGGCACCTTTAGATAAAAATCATCAACTCATAACTAATCATGAATATACACATGCATATCCTAAAGATAGGCCAACTCAAGAAACATGTTACATATGTCGGCTTTGAACAAATACTCTACCAGAACTGTAACTGCCAATAACAGAATTACACAACTTGACTTAAACATCATATATGGATCTGTGTGTATGAACATAACATAATAAACATCTCTACAACATGTATCTAACCACCCAAGGCTTGATATCATCATTCTGATAAGTACATATAGAATCACTACTATGCATTATATGTTGTCATCAATGACAAACATACAATCAATCAACTGCACAGAAACAAATCTCCAACACTTAGTAGGTCTTGTAAGGTGTGTTACTAGGTGGATGGGTATTTAGTGTCTAATCCAACTTGCTCTAGTTAGGTTATTTTAATGCATATTTTTGGCCTAAATGGGAAATATGGTCTAAATGAGTCCTAGACCTTAACATGGAAAGAAAGATGATTTTATAGGATTTTATGATGTTGTTTCATCAAACCATATGGGTTAGAGTCCCTAAAAGATAGGATTGAGGCATAAATGCAAAGATGCTCAAAAGTTGTCATGACAACATTTGCAACTTTTTGCAAATGTTGCATGCAACTCGACAACATTGGATTCCCCTCATTGTAGGAGTGGGAAATTAATGGATAATGTCTAGAAACATGGAAGAATCATCTTAAGGATTTGTATGGCTAATTTCCCAAGGAGAAGGGGAGTGTAAGCAAGTTTTTGAATAGTAAGAAGCTTTGCAATTTTGTCTGTTTAGCAACATTTGAGAATTTTGAGTTACACAGTAGTTAGATGGATTGAAATGATCAATGTAATGTTATATATGTGTTGATTAGATAGATACAATACTTTTTCATTCATTTTTCAAGTACTGTAGAGTTAGCTTAGTAGAATTTATAAATTGATTAGGATTTAGGGAGTTTGTTGGTTCAGTTTAGAGTAGTTTGTGTTTCCATTGCTCCCCTATGAAATCTAACCGTGGGAATCTCCTAAGGGTAGATGAATGTTTTAGGTGATCCTATGTAAAATGTATATATGCTAGGAGGGGTCTTGAACAGTCAATCTACTATTTTTAAAGTTATACCCTAGGCAAACAATGTTTGTCCGATTAGGGGTGTAACAGAGTAAGAATTAAGTGCCATTGCAAGGGAGTGTGTGAGGGAAAGAAAAAAAAAGTGTGGTTCCTGGAGCCTTAGGGTCTAATTGAACCATTCCTATGAGCTTAGATCCTATCCAATCCATCTTGACACTTTTCTAACAATAAATCAGAGTGTTGTTGTCAATGCTTAGAAATAGGGCTAAAAGACCTACATTTATGGACAGTAGTATACGGATGGTTTGAGGAGCTAAAACCTTGAAAATATTTAAGGTCTTGGAAAATGGTATCCGATTCCTAAGTTATTTTTTAGGGTTGTGTGGAATTTTTTTACAAGAAACCAGAAAAACCCTTTGGAAAGGGCTAATAGGGCTACTAGGCCTAATAGGTTCAAACGCATGTGAAAGGTGGAACTCGATCACTTTAGAATAGAAGACCCATTCAAATGGGATTCAAAAGATTTCATATGGATTTCTTTAAGGTGGAAATATCCTTTATAGTACTTGTATATATGTTTGGGAAGAATTGAGCTTGGAATCATCCAAGGAAGTATAGAGGTAAAGAGCACTTTCAATGATGGAAAACTTTCAAGATTGGGCACAAAGCAACTAACTCTTAGTGTGGAGTTAGAATAGACTTGGGGTGTGAAGACTCAAGGCTTTGGTGGATTCTAGAAGGGAATTAGGATCCTAGGTGGACTAGGGCAAGTTAAGACCTTAGTTGAGTGGGTGCAATCCAATCTTGGGACTCTTCCATCAAAATACCTCTCGGTTGTGTGCCATGAACAATCTCAAAAGGTGTCTTTCCAGTGCTTCTATTTACTAAACTATTGTATGCAAACTCTGCTTGTACCAACATCAAGTCCCAATTGCTTGGTGTGTCTCCAACTAGGCATCTCAATAAGTTACCCAAACTTCAGCTTACAACCTCTATTTTTCCATTAGCCTATGGATGAAATGTAGAGCTAAACTTCAAATCAGTATCCAACTTCTTCCAAAGTGTTCTCCAAAAATAACGAACAAACTTACTGTCTTGGTCAGAGATGATACTCCTCGATAATCCATGCAATCTGACAATCTCCTTAAAGAAAAGATCTGCTATATGTATTGCATCTGATGTTTCCTTACATGGTATGAAATGTGTCATTTTATAAAATCTATTCACAACAACAAATATGAAATCATTACCTCTTGTTTTCCTAGGTAAGCCAAGAACAAAATCCATGTTGATATCACTCCAAGGTTTCTCAAGAACAGTAATCGGTGTATACAAACTAGTATTTTGACTTACTCCTTTTGCAACTTCACAAACTCCACAACTTTTCACAAATTTTTGAACATCCTTATAACTGAGGCCAAAAATATCTTTCCTTAAGCAAACTCAATGTTTTATCAATACCAAAATGTCTAGCCAATCCACTACTATGTTTCTCCTTTATCAAATTAGTCCTCATTTATCCTCTCGGTATACACAACTAAATACCTTTGAACAACATATCTTCTTGAATGAAATAATCTTCATACTTACTTGATTGATTTGAATTAGGTGCTCTGCACACTCTCCACTGCTCTGAAAAATTAGGGTCACTTTCATACAAATGTTTCATATCATCAAAACCAAGAACTTTAATTCTCATTTCAGTCAACAAAGATCTTCTTCTACTCAGTGCATCAACAACTCTATTAGAAACTCCACTCTTATGCTTAATCACAAATGTGAAACTCTGCAAATACTCTACCCATTTCATATGTCTCTGATTCAACTTATTTTGACCACCCAAATATTGTAAATCCTTATGATCAGTATGCAACACAAATTCATTTGGCATCAAGTAATGTCTCCACTTCTTCATAGCATGAACAATAGCATAGAACTCTTGATCATAGACAGAATATTTCCTCTTAGCATCATTCAAATTTTCACTAAAGAAAGCAACAAATTTACCTTCTCGAGTCAATACAGCTCCAATTGCACTTCCACTTGCATCACATTCAACTTGAAATACCTTATTGAAATCAGGTTAGGCTAACACAGGTAATTTAGCAACCTTCAACTTCAAAGTCTCAAAACTTTTATCAGCTCCATGTGTCCATTTGAATTCTCTTTTGTCTCCTCTCATTGTCTCAGTCATAGTATTACAAATAGAACTGAAATTTCTGATAAACTTTCTGTAAAAACTTTCCAATCCATGAAATGACCTTACCTCACTGACATTCTCAGGTGTAGGCCAATTCAGTATAGCTTTAACCTTCGTAGGATCCATCTTCAAACCATCAGCTGAAATTACAAAACCCAAATACACAAACTCTTCTTTCATGAAGGAACACTTCTTTAGATTTAGAAGCAACTTTTCCTCCTTCAATCTCTACAACACTTTCCTTATATGCATTAAATGTTCTTCTCTAGTCTTACTGGATATCATAATATCATCCAAATATACAATCACACATTTTTTCAATAATTTCTTCAAAACTTCATTCATTAACCTCATAAATGTACTCAGTGCATTAGTTAAACCAAAAGGCATAACCAACCACTCATACAAACCTTCCTTTGTCTTGAAAGCAGTCTTTCATTCATCACCTTCTCTGATTATGATCTAATGATATCGACTCTTTAAATCAATTTTGGTAAAATATCTTGCTCCACTCAAACAATCCATTATGGCATCCATTCTCAGTATAGGAAACCTATACTTCACTGTGATCTTATTGATTGGTTTGGAATCAATGCAAATTCGCCATTCTCCATTCTTCTTAGGTGCCAATATAGCAGGTACTGCACATGGAATCAAACTTTCTTGGATCAAACCTTTGTTCAACAATTCATGAACTTTTTAGTTAAGCTCTTCATTCTCGATCAGTGTTAACCTATGTGGTGCTTTTTTCGGTAAACTAGCTCCAGGAATTAGATCCATACAATGATTGATATCTCTCATTGGTGGCAAACCATAAAGTACACTATCTTAAATGATCTCCTTGTACTCAGTGAGTAACTTCTCAACTTCTATAGGAATGTCATCTTATGTATTCTTACTCGGTTTGTTATGAATCAAAGCATAACATATATTATTTCTTTTCAAATCCTTAACAAACTGTCTACCTTTCATCATACAAACTTTCACAGATGTACATACTTCACCAACAAATTCTTTAACCAAAGGTAACAAAACTTGATTCTTACCATCAACTCAAATAGAATATCTATTCAACCTTCCATCATGTATATCATGTCTATCATATTGCCATGGTCTACCCAACAGAATATGACAACAATCCATAGGCATAATATCACACAATACCTTATCATAGTACTTTCCAATTTTTCAGATTCACAAAACATTGTTCACTCACCATTAATGTATGCTCATCCTTGATCCATGAGATCTGATAGGGTTTCAGATGCTTCATCCTTTCCAACTACAACTTTGTAACCATCTCCTTGGATGCCAGATTCTCTGAGCTTCCACTATCAAAAATCACCTTCCAAACTTTTTCTGCAACTCTACATCTGGTCTTGAACAAACTTTTTCTGACGGGATCTTTCTTATCCTTCTCACTCCATAGTATCCTTCAGATCATGAGATTTCCTCCCTTTTCAACTTCATTAGGTGACTCCTCTTGCACCAAGGTATTTCTTCTATTACTGGTCTTCTTGCTTGCATGTGTACACTCAAAGGGTTTATGTCCTTCCTCTCCACAATTGTAACAAGTTACTTGGAACCCTCTTCTACTATAACCACCTTGGGAGTAATTTCTTCTTCCTCGGTATGAACTTCCACCTTTCCATTCAGTCTTTCCTTTATCTTGAGATGTGTCTAAAACTGACTTGTCTGGTTCAGATCTATTGTTTTCACCATGAAATATGATGACATGTAACTGATTGAATGTTTGAAGATGTTAAGTTGATCACCGAAATGCAGAAAGATAATGCAAGATATTAAATCAATTAATGGATTGTATTTTCATTGATGTCATCTTGATATAATCTAATAGAGTATATTCAAAGTGTCAAAGACTTTAGAGAATCAGAGACATAAAGATTATGCTTTCTGTAATGCATAAAAGATAAGCATTCACTAAGTGACTTCAAACATCAACGGCTAGTGGAACTCGACAGATAGAGATCACCGAAAGTTATGTCACAGTGATACCCAATCAAAGAACCTGACAAGAATTATCGACGAGCATAATCAAAAGCATACTTGATGGCCAGAATTATAGTGTAACTCGATGGATAGACAAGCCCAAAGGACAGACAACCCTGACGGACAGACAACCCCGATGGAGAAGCCCGAGGTGAACTGAAGTGTTGACCGAAGCTAACAAGAGTTAAAGCACCAAAGTTAACTGAAGTTCAGAAATGAAAAAATATCTAGCTGGCAGAGCTAAATATAGACTTAACTGGTAGTTATCATTGTTTTCATTGACAAGATAAAGCTAGAGATAAGTAAAGGATTTAAATTTGTTTTGTCTAGTTGGAAAGAAGATTTCTACGATATAAAATAGGAGTTATGCTTTAAATCATATTGGCGAGAATTATGGATCATTCCAAGATCAAGAAAGTCAAGAACCTAGAAATGGTGATATCATGTCTATAAAGAGACAACTTAATTCATTACAAATTAAAAAAGGGGAGTGAATAGAAAAGAGGATGATGAAGAGAAACTGATGAAGAACAACTTCATGCAGTCCTGATCAATCAAGCTGAGGAAAGAGCTAGATATTTCTACAGATACCAAGCAACAAAGGAACACAACATCACCGAGAAGAAAGTGGAGCAAAGGTATTGAAAATTTATATTGATCAGAAAGAGCTTACAATAGACCTGAAAATCTACAAGTCTAAGTTGTATGTATGAACAAATCATTTACTATTTCAGTTTAACCATTGATTCAGAAAGTCTCTTAACCGAGCAGGATTTAAAGATCCTTTCTATATTGAGATACATCCCAAGGAGTATCAAAAAGTTTGATCATGAAGATAGCATGAGATGTCAGATACCATTTGACAAACTACACTAGGTTTGGTCTAACAAGGTCACACCTAACACTATATTTGTAACCTTTAACAGGGTTGGCTCTTCACCGAGCTCACTTTAGAAGAGTGAAAATTTTCGCTTACCAGTCCCAAGTGGTTTTTCCCTTAACAGGTTTTCCACGTTAAAAATCCATGTGTCAATGTATTTATGAGTGATTACTTTAGTGTTTTGTATTAAACATAACTTATCTAGATTGATCTTTATACTCTAAGTAATTTACTATTTTTTGGTAAATGAAAGACTGCTATTCGGTAAACTAAAAGAATAAGGTTTAATAGAGCATTTCGACTAGTAGTAATTTGATAAGTGTATTTGAAGGCATTCATCTTATAGGACTGAAGATAACTAGAGGCTTAATATTGTGGTACTAAGTTTTTGGGTTGATTAATTGGAATATTTTTAAGGCCGTTGATTCACCCCCCCTCTCAATTATTACTAACAAAGATCTACCCCTTCCTCTAGGGAATCTACCACCTCTACCTCTTTGTCTTTGTTCATATCTTTTTTTCAGCTTCTCCTTAGCTTTTAGGGAAAATTAATATTCTTCCTCAATGCTTTCCATCTTGACCAAACTGATCTCATCTTGTATGGAACTTTTCAAGCCATTTAGATATCTTTCTACTCTTTCCACCTCATCTTCAACATGTCCAGATTTGATGTCCAATCTGTAGAATTATTCCATGTAGTCTTTCACAGATTTATCCTTCTGCTTCAAGCTTTACATTCTCTTAATCAGGTTAATCTGATAATCACAAGGTACAAAATTTCCTTTCAATTTGTTTACCATCTTATCCCATACCTTGATTTTTTCTTTACCTTTCTTCTTCTGATCTAATTGCAAATGTTCCCACCATAAGGATGCATGACCTTTCAGCTTTGTGCTTGCAATCTTCACCTTTTTGTCCTCTGATACATTCTCATATTCAAAGTACTTTTCCATCTTAGTTATCTAGTCAATCAATTCATCAAAATCCAACTTTCCACTATACTCAGGAGGATTAAATTGAGGTGTGGATTTCAAACTTGTCAAGGCTCTCAAGAATATTTCTTCTTCCTGGTCCATCATAGGTGCAGGTGCAGCTTCACCTTTAACCTCTTCCAATTCATCATCACTAACATCATCAATATGTCTTCCTCTATGTTGGGTTGTCTCAACAGCTTTCAATCTAGCAGCCATCTGTCTAAGCATATTAGCTATACCTGGATCTGCATTTCTTCTCCCACGAACCATCTTGAATCCCTCTATAATTTTAGGTCAGATCGCAATATGTTACCCCATAATAATACCAACTAGGGTTAGGGTTTACAAGAAGGAACTTAGATCTCACCAATTCTCAGATACCACTGACACAAAGAGGGATGATAATGGGGCCTAGGGCTCTTCGAACTACCAGACTAGCTTGCAGAGACAACAACATAGTGAGAGAAGAAACAACTGAGATCCTTTTCATTAATTGATCAAACTCATTACATGTCAGGCTGTAAGGCCTTCCTAGTTTCATCCATATATAATCAATGAATTACAGAATAGTCTTCATACATGCGAGGTCACAAACCTGCCTTCTAGAATCTTCAATGCTTAATCTTCTATTACAATCTGATATCCAATTCCCCTTCTAAAATTGCTACTTAAAACTAAGAACAAAGAAACACATATATACAAGAGTCCAACAAAGAGGTCAGTGCTCAAACCCATAAACGAGACCTAGATTTAGATCCACACATATCCCAATGAGATACCCCAAATTAATTAAGCCATGAAAATTAAATGAAGAAGTCGGCCACCAGATCCAACTCCAAAATAAACATCTCGGGCAAAGCTTGACCGTGCAACAGAGTGACTCAGGCAAAGAACACCCCGAGAAACAGGAAATAAAACCTGAGTGTCAGAAGATAAACCCGAGCAATAGGAATAAACAGGCATACCCGAGAAATAGAACCTAAGCATCAGAAGAAAGCATTATCGAGCAACAGAAACAAGCATGCCCGAGAAAAAGAACCCAAGCAACGAACACAAGCATTACCAAGCAACAGAGCCTGAATAACAGAGTACTTTCCGAGAAACCTCCAAACTAACTAAAGAACAAAACAAAACATCTTTTTGGTTGAGCAGGATTTCCAAAGACCCAAGATGCCTCTGCATCAGGGCCACAGTGCATGAGGGTTTGGAGTATTAAATTTGGTAAATTCCAAGTTTGTGGGCATATAACTGATACATTCTAGCCAAAAATTTCCTTAGATAGATTGCTTGAATTGTTCTATTGTGCTATACCCATGGAAATGGTTTGTGAACATACCCTATATGTTGTATAATTCTAGGGAAAAATAAGTGCTTAATATTGTTTATTATATTTTTACAACACTAACAATCAGAAGAATTCATTTGTTTATAACCAATAACATCAAACAACGTAAACTTCACAAATTTTAATAAATCAAGTAGTATATTGCCTTAACAAATATTCCATCATTTTGAAACACGTTCCATTACATATAGAAAATTTTCCATCGTCTTTGACTCATATTATCGCAATTGGTTTGTCTATCGTCGCATTTGACAGTTTAGGTATTATATGTATTATAAATGGTCATACGACTAAAGCTACAAACATTAACACTCCCTTTTATCTAGGGAGGATAATTAAACAGAATGTGTAGTGGCCTTCCTTATGACCCTCTTAGCTAGAGAAGATAAAATCCATCAAGGTAATAAATTCATTATGAAAGAGAGAAAATATCACCTCACTGTGATATCAAGAGATATGGTATATGCAAGAATATCAAGTCACATGATATTCACCATATCTTATAAATATCCATGATATGTGTAATGAAATTATGTCTCATGATGTATGCCATATGGATACTAAGTTTACGTAGAGATGTGTCACTACGTGAAATTTCTCATATGGTCCAGTCAATGTGTAATACTAAGTTCAAAAGGATACTAATGTGATCTAAATGGATACAAAGAAATTTCATAATTTGCAATATGAAGGATCACCTAACATGTGATACCAAGTTTTACATATCACCTAACATGTGATATGAGGAATCACTTAACATGTGATACCTAGTTTTACATATCACCTAACATGTGATATGAGGAATCACCTAACATGTGATACTTGTGTGCTAAAAATGTGTCACGCTTCTATGAATCATTGTATCCAAGATTGCTCAAGAATGAGATATCGAATGGTGACTCATAGCTCTCTATTCATGGAGTGCAAGAGTTTGTAATAGAGGCCCTCAGATTGACCTAGTTTGTGCCCATGCAAGTACACCATAAAACGAGAGATTCAAAGAGGAAAAGAAAGAGTGCTAGTCTCCATGATCATCAAGTATGCATTCAAATGAAAGCTATTCTATATGATAACAATGCAAGAAAGGAAATTAATCTATATGATAACAATGCATGATTATTCTATGAAAGGAAATACAAATGCAAGATTAATCTATGAAAGGAAACATGAATCTAATCTAACACGCAAGTACAAAATTAATCTAAATGGATTGTCATGGGGCATGAAAGAAGAAGACAAGAAGAGAGAAGTTGAAATATCCAAGCTCAAGTGCTCAAAATCTCCTCCAAAATTGCTCTCCAAACTTGCAACAAGATCAAAGGCCCAGCGCTAAAATGGACAATGAGATATAGAAGGAATGAGCTCCCTTCCTGGAGCATGTATCAGGTTACCATGTTTTTGATACTTTTTACATGACTTTGCAAAAGCCACTGCATCAATCTGCATCATAGGCCAATAGTTGTAATCACCTAAACCCTAGACCCCCAATCTCAGTAATTAATCAAGAAACCCTAATCTTGATTAAACCTAAGTCCTAAATCAAATAGGCAATTATTAAATTCAAACTGATCTAACCTAAACCCTAGGTCTTAATCGATCATCTTACTTGATTAATTAATTAATTCTTAAAATCACATTACATTGGCAAATAAACTGTATACTATTATTTAATTGATATTCTGATATATTAATTAAATAAAAATTACAAATTTGTCAATTAAATAAAAAAGGAATTAAATTAATTATAAAAACATAAATGTGCATTCAAAATTAATTAATCTATTAAAAATGCATATGACATCATCAAATTCAATTGACTGATTATCAAAATGGAAACAATCTAGTTCCACTCAGTTAACTGATTCTCCACTGTTTATCATTTTGGAAACATTTCAGTTAACTAGAAACTGAATATGGAAGTTTCCAAAACAACTGATCAGTCAGTTCAATCAACTGACTCTCTCGACCAATCAAATCACTTGCACATAGATTGTGCTTCTTCAATCAAATCTGAGCCACTCTTTTTGTTCGATCTCGACCATCGATTTGAGAGAGGTTTCTATAAAAGAGAAACTCTTTTCCTTCACAAAGGATCCTAATCTTTTATCTAAAGTTATTATACTGCATTTTATCTTCGATTTCTTGCATATTTTAGCTTTTATTTAATATTTTTTATTTATTACTTTCAAGCAAATCAATCTAATTTAGAGCACACTTTATTTTGGATTTAAAACTGAATATCTCATGCTTTCAATTTGGTGCTCTAAAACTGAATCCTAACTAGCTTGGATTAATAGCAATTTGTATTTGCACTTTCATTTAGATTAATCAGTAGTTTACTCTCAGCATATAGCTTTTAAAATCCTCCATTTAGGTTAGTGTGTAGTCACTAAGCTTGCAATGATCTAAGAGCAAGCTCATACTCCTTCCTTCTAGAAGGCAATAGGTCGACTCTTTCAGACATGCAGGGTGAATGAATTGATATTCATTTTTGTATGCCACTAAAGTATAATGACCATGTTGTATTGTCCTGCTAAATTAGAGGCCCACATTTAGTTAGCACATTTCTGGCGCCCACCCTGGGGCAAAAAAATCAATTTTCTGGCCTCATTATAAACTTTAGTTTTAATTCTATTTTTTGTTCACTTTGAATCAAATCTGACTCCGTCGTTGTGTCCAGAACGTCATTTCAATTAAAAATGACTATAAACACATCTATGCCCGGTCAAAGTTGAATCTGTCACAATTTTTTTTAGAAATAGAAGTTGTATGGTCTCGACACGCAAATCAAGGTGTTTGTCTGTGCAAGTTTTTTTGTTACACACATATCGAGGCAAATCTTTTTCTTAAAAAATATTTTGTTTTATTTTAACCACTCTGTTATTATCCTGCTGCGCAGATACTACTAACCAAACCCAAATTAGTCAAACCCGATTTATCAAACTTGAGAGCCTGCCTTAACCTCCTAACTCAGTGCTTCTCTTTGTTTATACTCGGTTTAAGGTTGTATAAAAACCAATTTTGTTAAATATATCAAGGGAATGTGGGATTAAAAACCCCACACCCCACCCATTGTAGCAGCCTACCCGAGCTTCTCCCTCACTCACCGCCAACCCTTCATTCTTCCTCCTCCCTTCCGCCACCACCTCCACACCTCCCTGCGCTAACCGCCTCCCCACTCCTTCTCAACCCCGCGCCTATCTCCTCCCACTCCCTCCACTCCACTCCACCCTACTTACCCACGTCTCCATCCCCCCACCCACCACTTCTTTCCTCCCTCTGCCACGCCACTCTTCAAACCCCAACCACCCGCCGCTCTACCTACTTCTCACCCCCCACACGCAATCTAAAATCTCCCCTGCCCATGCACAGCTCACTCCATAGCCCACCACCATTCTACTCATCCCTCCCTACAAACACCCTTCTGCCATCTGATAACACCTCCGCCTGCCACTCAGCCACCCAACCACCGCCACTCAGTCACCCAATCCCACCACCTTTGCTTGTCGGGTGTGCGTTGAAGTTGATGGTTGTCAAACCGTCAAAAACAAAGATATTAGCTTTTGGTGACAACTCAAAAGCCATCAAATTTAACCTCAAATAATAATGATTTCATCACAGGGTTGACATTTTTTTTAGCCTTCACCATATGAAGTTTTGAATTTGCAGTGTATCTTTGAACCCCCCATATCTTGCTTGTTTCGACTCCTTTTTTTGAGCATTTTTTTTATTCAGGGTAGAATTTTGTAAGGATCACTATGGTGAAGTCATTTTTTGATTTTTCTCTTTGGATTGATTAGAAATTGCACTTTTTGGTGATTGTTCCTGTCTAATCCTCATTTTTGCAGCTTCTGGAGCCTCGTACGAGCTCATACGATCACCTTTTTTAGTGAAATTTTTTTTAAACCGCATGATTTTCTATGTACTTTCTGAATATGTGATCCATTTTCTGATTTTTTTATTTTGATAATATGGACTAATCTTTGGCTTTGATGTTCACATGATTATCTTTTGCATACAGCCTAACAGTGGTTTGCAGAACGTTGCTCAAGAAGACTAAAACTCAAACTACTCATGAATTGGTTTTGTAGGTTGCCTTTGATTGATATAATGCAAAACAGTGTGCTTGCATCTTGTTTTTGATTTCTTAAAATAGGAACCCACATGCAGGACTTATTAAAATGAACATTTGTTTGTTATTTTAGGAATGAAAATGATGTCAGGAAACTATTCTCTTGCCCTTTTGGGATGATCAAAAATCCAGAAACATTATTGTCATTTTCTTATTCTGCTTGAAGTGTCTTTTAGTTTTGTAAACCCAAGGAATTGCATGGACGTATCCTCTCCCCTTGCCTTCACAGATCTTGGGTGAAAGAGAAATCCATACAAATCCTTTAGCGTGGCTACCTCCCAAGTGCTTTAACAGAGCCGGTGAGAGTGGATTGCCCAAACGGTAACAGGCTAAAGCCAAGCCCTTCTGAATCGGTATACAAAAAATGTCATTGTGATTAGTCTCACAGTGGACAGGTGTGAATTCGTTGTGGCAACCAAAATCTCCTCTAGTACCCTATTGGTGTGTTAAAGTCCCTACATTGTTAAGTTGAAATCCTTTCTTTGAAAGGATTGGGAGAGCCCCCTTAATTGGGAAAATGACTTGATCACAACTAGCTGAACGAATGTCTTTACTACAAACTTTGTTCTAGTTTTGAAAATCCCTCTATCTGTTGGCGCGGAAGGTCAGAGACCGACTAAGACGTCCCACACTTTCATGGCTCTTAGTAGAGACAATGGTCCCTTGGGAAGTGATTACCCTTGGGATTTGAAGCTTGGTGTGCCTGAGAAGTGAGTGCACATGTAAGGAGGAGCATGTGCCTCAAAGCTTCTAAATTGTCCGCTATGAGTAAACGTGGTTGAACTTTGGTTCAAGTGGGAATTCAACAGATATTGCCTTGGCTATCCTAGGATTGTGGTGTCTCTATTATTTTTGCAACAAACATTATGCTTGATGTGTCTTGCATGGGTGAAGCATCAAAACATTCAAAACAAACATTCAAATCAAACATCAAAGTGATCAACGATTCAAAATCTGCTTCTAGGTGTTAACTATCAATTCTTATCTGAGTTTCTACATCTGTTCTCAAACTCTAGAAATCTATCAACTTGCTATCCAATTTTGTATTTTGCTGTGAAGGTTCTATCCAAATTTTCACAAATCTATGTTCTCACCAACATCATCACTAGTCTGTCTTTGACCACAATCTGTTGATAGTCTGACTCATTGTTGTTTTGAAATCTGATTTCATTGTGTTAGTCTAAGCGACTTGTTATCTTAATCATCTTTGTCTGTGCTGTCCTTATCCTGAGTTGTGAGAGCAGGTTCGTTAACCTTGACTCAAGATTAGAGTCATTGCTTCTCTCTCTCAGTTGGACTTTATCTCCTTTGTCCTTTGGTCTTGGAATTAATCAACACTTTAGATATCACTTCAATACCTATCATTCAACCAACTGATTCATCATACCTCATCTTCAATCTTCTATGCAAGCGCACCAATCCAATCTTGCAATGTCTGAAAGAAAATGGGATAAAACTTATGGTCCTAACAATGTGCAAGAAGAGATTCTTATGGCAGCTTTATCAAAATAACTTCAAACTATGCAATATGAAATCCAAGAATTAAAGGGGGAAAAGGATACACAATCCAACAAATCCTCATCAAGCTCAATCTATCCTTTTCTATTTGATCATTATCAAGTGAGTGGCTCCAAAGCCCTAAAAGATGTTGAAAACACCACGAAGTCTTCCTCCAAAGGGATTAGTAACATCATGAAAGAAAAACCTTGGGTTAAATGCATGAGAGACTTCACTCCTTTGGGGAAATCTTATGAATTTGCATTAGAAGAACTTCTTGATAATGAT
>MU224275.1:3646599-3664302 GCA_018584345.1 Thuja plicata
TATATATATATAGATATATAGATATATATATATAGATATATAGATATATATATATATTATCTTAATCAATAACAAAGTATTATATGTATTATAAATGGTCATACGACTGAAGCTACAAACATTAACACTTTTAACACTTGTCTCGTCACATATAAAATTGTTGTCAGAAATTTTTGAATCATTTCCTACTCCAAACTTGTCGTATATATAATGTCACATTCAAACAGTGAGCACTTTCTAGCAGTTTGAGTCAAAACTAAAAGAGGTTTCAGATACCCTTTACAGAGTAGGGACCTTTTTAGTCGAAACAAATTTAGAAATATACCATTTTTATCCTTCAAAAAGTTCATAATCATCACTTTATTCCATTCATATCAAGTTAGTTTGTAAGTGTTGTCAAACCATCTTGATCTTTGACTTGGAAAGTTCATCATCAAGGATTATAGGTCCTTTAACCAAAGCTCAAGGATTCAAGGTCAAAATCAAGATTTTTCATCATAGAGAGATATTTCTCTATTAAACTCCATATCCTTGAACAGACTTCATTTTGGTTAACCACAATTAGAACTATCACATATCATTTTTTTTATGAACTCAATTGGAATTCTAAACCTAATTGATTCATATTACGAGATCTTGACATAGGAGGTGATCTAAAGTTAGTTTCATTCCCATAAGAACAAGGGCTTATCATTTCAAAGCCCATAAATATCCCAAAGGTAAGGTCACTCTAGAAAAGGTACCCCTTCAAAGAAAGACTCAACCCCAACTACATGTAGAACAAACACAACAAATTAATCAAAGCCAACCAGTTGATCCAACCCAACAAGTTGACCAAACACAAGAAATTCAATCAAATATGGAGCGACAAGAGAATGAGTGGGATAGGGGTAACAACAATAATAAAAATGGAACTAATAATGTTGAAGATGAGGAAATAAAAAAATAAAAGGTAAGGGAAGCTCAACAAAGTCATATATTTCAAAAACTTATGGAAAGGGTACTTGAACAGACAAGGAAAGGTACTTCATGTCTTTAACACAACTCTGAGTTAAGTTCCCTCATGACTATGATGTTTCAAAGCTAAAAAAAGATGAATATGAGGTGAATCCTATAAGGGTTTTAAAACAACACATTCAATCCCTTCAATAACAACTCAATAGTCTTCTAAGAGGAAATTCCATAAAGAGGTATACTTTAGAGGGAATTTGTCTTTTTCCATTTAATAAGAGTTTGAATATGATGCATTTTCCACCAAATGTAGAATTTTGTAAGTATGACAAATGCATGGGTACAATGGATCCCCAAGACCACATTAGAGAGTTTTGCACTCTAAGTATGGAATTCATTCGTGAGAAAAAAAACCTAATGATATTATTCCCAAGGAGTCTAGGTGGACACGCTATGGAGTGATTTTCCAAATTACCACCTAGTATCAAGACATTTGAGGAATTAGTAACCAATTTTTTCACACAATACGCATATAACATAGAAAACAAGGTTACTATGTTGGACCTTTGCAACACCAAACAACGCAATGTAGAGTCATTTTTAACATTTCTACAAAGATGGAGGATAATCTTTGCTAAATATCCTAGAAGTGTACCATAGAAGGAGAAAATGGATATTTTTATCAATAAATTGACCAACGAGATGAACTTCCATTTCCAATAGTAATGTCCTCCGTCATTTGAAAAAATGAGTGAAAATGGTATTAAAATAGAGGATTCTCTAGTGAGGAAAGTTGAAATTTTTTTGTAAAAATACATAAAATGGTTCTCAATCAATAACAACTACAACAACATCAATTCAACCAATAACAATAATAATAATGAAAAACCCAAATTTTGGCTGAAAAAAGAACAAAAACATAGTGAACAATGGAGTGGTAGATGCTAATAATTTGAAACCAATTTTTTTTTTATCTTTCTAACAACCAAGGAAACAATGTCAACCAATCAAGTAACATCTCATTCAAAAACAATAATCAAAATAATGACAGATCCAAAAATTCTCAATTCACACCTAGAAAGAAGTTCACACCATTGGGAGAACTTCTTGAGTCAACTTTGAAGACTCTTTTAGCTAACAAAATCATTACACTCTTTGAATCAAGAGTCTCTGAGCCCCAATTCAAGCCTTTGTAGTGGAATGACTCACATCATTGTGAGTGTCATAGAAACAAGGGTCACAAGACTAATGATTGCATGAGGTTGAAACATGTGGTCCAAGATCTAATTTAAAATGGCACCATTGAGGTAGATGGCCCCAAAAAAACAACAAACATGAAACATTTAAGTCTCCATTTCCCACTTATGAAAAATGAGAAGCATAAAAATCAACACAAACCAAAAAAAAGAAAGGAACTGTGAACTTTGCTAATGCCTATGATAACACTATCAACACGTTGTCAGGTTTTGACAATACCATCAATGTTATATTTATCAAGGATAAGTAATATAAGGAACCTACTAATGTAGTCACTAGAGGGAAATCCAAAGTGATATTGAAAGGTAAACCTAACAAGACCACCACAAATGACCTTCCATCTACTTCAATACAATACAACTTGGTTGATCAACTTCAGAAGACTCCAGCACAAATCTCAATATTGGAGCTCTTAAAAATATCGCCATCTCACAAAGACATTTTGGAAAAGGCCCTTGTAGACATTATTGTCACAAATAACTTAGATGTAGCCTAATTCCAGGCTATGGTTGGTCATCTTAGTGCACCATTTTTTTTTGTCTTTTTCAGAAGAAGATGATATGCCATCAAACCATCCACACAATCTTCCTTTGCATATTGAAGTCCTTATCCATAAGCATAGGGTAAAGCGAGTATTGATAAATGGAGGCACTGGCTTAAACATTTATCTTTTAAATTTGGTTTGAGACCTATGATACTCAGAAAATGTAGTAGATCCCAAGAGGAAGATCACCATTAAAGCATATGATGATGAAGAAAGGTCAACTAAGGGTCTTGTTGTCCTATCGGTTAGAGTGGTACCTATTCAAAAGGAAACAATGTGTCCAGTCCTAGATCTAAACTTGTCTTACAACATATTGTTGGGAAGACCTTGGATACATGAGATGCAAGCAGTACCCTCAACATGCCATCAATGTTTGAAATTTCCTTATCTTGGGCAAGAGATAACTTTTAGAGGTGATTTGAATCGCTTTCAATATTGCAACAACATCAAACAATCACTGAATCTTTGATCCCACACAATAGAGAAGCCTCTATATCAGATGGTTCAAGCATATAAATAAAAGAAGACTCCTAGTTTAGAGGTGTCACAAAAGGGAAAAGAAAAGGAAGAGGCTAGTTCATCTAAGGTTTCTATAACAACTTCATCATACAAAGGGAAGGAAAAAGGAATCAAGCTCGTCAATACTAGACAAAGGAAAGGCAAAAGAGGATAATGGGTCACACTGTTTAAAAATGGATGGCCTAATGCAAGATTTTGAAAGTAAGTTGTAATTAAATGATAAAGGATTAGGAGATTAATCTCTATCTGTGGTAAGGAAGCCTATCTCTCCAAGGTCTTATGACAAATCCTATACTTCACAAGTCAAAGAGTCACAATCTCCTCAGATATATAATGACAACTTTGTGAGATCAAGTACTTCGTTAGGAATAGAAGAAGATAATGAAAATATGAAATGACAGTATAAAGAAGAATTTGAATCCCATGAAAGAGTTCAAAACATATAAAGTCCCACACATCAATATGGGAAGGGACTCGAGGTCATGCATAAAATGGGATATCAAGGAAATGGACCTATTAGAAAGAGGAAGAAGGTAATTATAGAGCCAATTGCACCTACTTTTAGAACAACCCAACAAAAATTTGGAATAGGTTATATCGAGGAAGAGGCTACACATAACTTATATCAAAGGATTCATCAATTACAAGCTTGTGATGATGAAGACTCCACCAAGTGGGAGTATGAATCTTATGGAGAGGAAGAACCATGCATAAATAAATATATGGATATAACTCATTCATATACACCCACATCCTCTTATGTTCAAAGATCAAGAACTAGAAGAATGCAGAGTCAAGTGCATATTCAAAAACCCACATACTTAGGGAATCAAAGTTTAGGGTTTAGTCATTTCAAGGATGGGTCATAATTTATACAAGAGGATTCTAGTGAGGATGAGTGAGTTTTTATCTCTATGGATAACCTTGAGGAATCTCATGTTATTGATATCGATGATATAATGTAAAACCAAGACCATAATAAGGTCATGACCCTAACACTAGTTGACCTAAGCTAAGCCAACAACCCTTTACCACTAGTACATCCTGATCTCATTGATTGGGATCAAAATGAACCTATTGAGATGAATATTTTTCCTAATGACTACTATATATCCCTTTACCTTACCATGGTCAAACCAACTTACACCAGTGAACACTACCAGGTGGCATCAACTAGTGAGAATATCAAGTTTCTTAGTAAAAAAATAAAGAAATAAAACGAAGACCTAGGAGTGAAAACCACCATGTGGTAGTGCTAGGTCATGAAAAAGTGAAAACAAAAGAAGTATCCAAATGTGAAAAACTCAATGAGGCACTTGAGGATGATAAACTTGATATACTTCCTGAACATTATTAGGAGAGGTCTTCAATCTTGATTAAACCAACAAAAAAGGTGAATATTGGAACAAAGGAGCACCCAAGATCATAAACTCAGCAGCATCCCCATCAAAGAAAGAAAGGCAACCATTTATATAATTTTTCAAAGAAAAGAAAAATTGCATGGTCCTATTTTGATATGCTAGGGATAGATCCAAATTTAATCATTCGCCATCTCAACATATCTCCAGGGGTTAAACTAGTGAAACAAAAACTAAGGAAAATTCACCCTCATGTGGCATTGCTAGTCAAAGTAGAGTTGAAAAAGCTATTGGATACTAGTTTCATTTGATCTATTGATTATGCCGAATGGATTTCCTATATCGTGCTTGTTTCAATACTAGACAAGAGTATTAGGGCATGCACATATTTTAGAGATCTAAATAAAGCTTGTCCCAGAGATGACTTTCCACTTTCAAGCATTGATACAATAGTGGACTTAACAGTTAGACACTCAATGTTCTCACTCATGGATGGATTTTATAGGTATAACCAAATTGAGATTCACTCGAAGACCAAGTTAAAACAACCTTCACATATCCATGGGGTACTTTCTATTAGAACGTTATGCCCTTTAGTGTGAAAAATACCAGAGCCAGTTATCAAAGGGAAATGACCACTATTTTTCATGATATGATGCACACATTCATGGAGGATTATGTAGATGATGTTTTGGCTAAGTCATACAAAAGAGAAGAACATATTCCCATCTTGGATAAGATATTTACAAGGCTTAAAAAGTTCATAGTTAGGCTAAACCCAAAGAAATGTACATTTAATGTAACATCAGGAAAACTTCTAGGATACATTGTTTCAACAAAAGGAATAGAAGTAGATCCAGCTAAAGTGAAGGTCATAATGGAAATGGGAGATCTAAGTAACATAATCCAACTAAGATAATTGCAAGGAAGGCTACAATCAATAAGAAGATTTGTAGCTCAACTGGTAAGAAAGTGTCATTCATTTACACAACTTCTCCACAAAGATACTACTTTCAAATGGGACACGCAATGTGATTAAGCCTTTGATTTTCTCAAGAAATGTCTAATGAAACAACCAATTTTAATGGATCCTATACCTAGTAAACTATTATTTATCTACATTTCAATAACAAATAATTCATTAGGAGCATTTTTGGCACAACAAGATGATCAAGGAAAAGATAGAGTTATTTACTACATCAACAGAACCTTGGTCAAGTATGAACTTTACTACACTTTCATAGAAAGAGATTTCTTTGAAGTGGTGTTTGCTTCTCAAAAGTTAAGACATTAAATGCTTGCACATACAATACAACTCATAGCTAAGATTGGTCCTTTGAAATATCTTCTTAGTAAATAAGCTTTGACAGGAAGACTAGAAAAGTGGGTGATGGTCCTAAGTGAATTTAACATAGAATATGTGAATATAAGTGCAATCAAAGGTCAAGTGATAGTCGATCAACTAGAAAAAAATCACCTCTCTCAAGTGAAATTCTAATACAAGTTGAATTTCCTGATGCAGACATCCTCACAGTGGTAGCACAAACATGGAAGTTATACTTACATGGGTCTTATACACAACATGGCTCGAGGGTAGGAATTTTATTGTTCACACTACAAGGATACACTATTCCCAAGTCATACAAGCTATTATTTCCTTGCACCAATAATATAACTAAGTATGAGGTATTAGTCATTGGAATCAAAATGGCTTTATAATAGAGAATCACATAACTATAGGTCTTTGGAGACTCACAGTTAGTAATAAAAAAAATTAATAATCATTATCAAACAAAGGATGACAAGCTCATGCCTTACGAGAAAATGATTGATGATTTCAAAAATTATTTTGTATTGATCACAATTAAACAAATCCCAAGAACAGAGAATAGAGCAGAAGAAGCAATGGCTACTTTGGTTTCATTAATCCAACAACCAAATCAAAATGCACGATACGATTTCTTGGTGGAAGAAATGGCTAAACCTACACATGACCATCCTAATTCCCAAATAATATGCTTACTTGTGGGTCCTAACTCTACCTGGTATGACCCTATCTATACCTATTTGAAGGATAACATCTTACCCTTAAACCAATCTTGAAATCAAAAGAGAATTAACTTTATACGCCAAACATCCTACTATACCATAATTTATGACACATTGTATCAAAGAGGTCTTGACAGGATGCTACTTAGGTGCCTAGAGAGTGGGAATTTGTAAATGCCTTGCGAGAAATCCATGAAGGTGTTTGCGGTTCACATGAGAGTGGTTTAACCTTGGCTAAGCAAATCATAAGGATTGGATATTATTGGTCGACCATAGAAAATGATACATTTTAGTTTGTGAAGACATGTCAAAAGTGTTAAGTCCACAAGAACCTGATACACGTACCAGCGCAAGAGTTGCACCCTCTAACTACACCATGGCCTTTCTATCAATGGGGTTTTGACTTGATAGGAATGATTTATCCTCCATCTTCCAACAAACATAAGTATGTTATCATAGCCACAAAATATAATACCAAATGGGTTGAGGCTATACCTCTTTCAACTGCAACTAGGAAACAAATATCCATGTTTATCTTGAATTACATCATTTGTAGATATGGTATTCATCATGCCATTATAATTGATAATGGAAAGAAATTCAAGAACAAGGATGTATTAGAGCTATGTGATAAATTCCATATCATACAACATTTCTCTTCAATTTACTATCCTCAAGGAAATGGGCAAGCAAAGGCTTCAACTAAAAACATTCTCAAAATACTCAAGAAAACAATTGATGATTATGTAAGGAATTGGCACATCCAATTAAATCCTACACTATGGGCTTGATGAACACTGTGTGTGTAAGATATACTCAATCTCGTGAAAGTCCTCCAATTGGGCAAAAAAAGCAAAAAGAAAAACATGTTAAATTTAGCCAACCAACAAAATGGCCCTTGCGATTTTAAATTTGAAAAAAAATCACTCACCAAATGAAAAAACTAACAAATACTTAGATGGTCTTTTGAAGCTAAGAAAAAGACATGGAAGTCATTTTTAACAAAAAATTGCAAAAACAAAGTTATGACAAATCTTGTTTTTTTTTTTTTTTTTACTTTTTTTGCAACAAGGAATCTTGGAAGACTGAGAGCAATGAAAAGGATCACTCCAGGACTACCGCTCTGTAACTTGCTCAAATTAATTGAGTGGGTGGCAGCCAACTTGGCCCTCCGCACGTGTGGGGGGGGGTCTTTAATGTGCCTTTCTTTAACCATGCAATATGGGCACAACTTCAGGTGGTATAAATGCCTCTGCTTTAACCAGAAGAGGAGGAAAAAACTAGCCCTAGGATTGCAGGAAACAAGGAGAAGGTGAATAAAACCTTCAGGTAAGTGCTAGTTGGCGTATCTTTCTGCAAGGATGGTGCTAGATTCATTGGCAAAGACCTGGAAGATAATGGAGTCGACGGAGGACCAGGAGGTAAGGTTTTTGCCTCCAAACACCTTGTCATTTCTCCTAATGTAGGTATGTTTGATGTGATTAGGGCGGAGAGGAGTAGGCTTAAAGAAACTACTATTTTTATTTTCACACAAGATGTTGATAAAATCCCTTCCCGTGTGTCTATGAATAACTGACTCCATATGGTTTGGGGTATGAAATTAGGGTTTAAATTTTCATTATGCATAATGTTACAAAAAGGTTTATTCATTTTTTTCTAACTTAGCCATCAGAAGGTTGTGGTTAATAAACAATTCTGGACTATTAGTTCCTGTAATTTTCGTGCCCTGGGTTGGTCAAGTAATGCCAATGTTTAGGAGATTATGGCACTGTCATTCCATAGATGGATAGCTATTATAAGGATACATCCATTTCTTTGGAATGTCTTTTACCATTCTAATATCCTTCTCCCATGTATGGACACTAGAGTGTTGATCTCCATTAAACCTGGAGTAGATATTCTAGGCAATCTTGTATTTGATTTGGAGGATGGTTTTTTTTCATGCCCGGTTGAATTTATGGGTGGAGTGAGCTCATGTTTCCTTTGCAAGAGGGATGAATATAAGAGAAGTAAATTCCCTCTCTTGGCCTCTAAAACTAAACCCCAATCCTCTTCCAAAGTTGAGATCAAGCATACCCAACCTGTAATCCTTGATTCCTATCAACCATCCTCCTCTGGAATGTGGACCGATGATCCCTCTCTTAACCCTGCCTTTGTTCCAATTGATTGCACGACATATGACCCTAACCCTATCAATATAAGTCTCTCTCTCTCTCTCTCTCTATATATATATATATATATATATATATATATATATATATATATTTTGAAAGGGCTTCCTTGGAGGAGCCATGAAAGATAACAAATAATAGGAATGGTGGTAAGAATCTACCAGTGCAAAAAAGTAAGAACAAACGTAAGTTTAAGAATGCCTAGAAGTGGGCTACAAACAATATTAGAAGGAATGATGGACCCTTCAAGAGAAGGAGATGGAATACTAGTGAAAAAATTGTTGACCACACCCCCCCCCCCCTAAAAATTTCCTCCAAGACATAAGAGACATTAAGGAGGGAATTTCTAGGGGGGTGAGGAAGAAGAAGGGGAGAATGGGGATAGTGAGTGTTTTTGGGATGACATAGATATTTCACAAGGGCATAATGTGAAAAGAATCAGTGATCCCTCCAATATAAGTTCTTTGCATGATTATAATCTAACAGTCATTCCAGCAACCCCATGTCCCCTCCTCTGCTTTTACTTTACCCAGTCCCTCTAACCACTCACACCTTAATATCCCTTTTGGGTTAAAGGAAGTTAGCAAGGGGGGGTGTTGCTATAATATCTCATAAGGCTGACCTATTCCTCAAAGAGGTTTACAGTGAAAGTGGTGTGAATAAGTATTGGGCCATCATCCCATTTGTTAATAGTCCTTGAGAAGTAAAGTTCAACTTTAACAAAATCAAGAGGAAGCCCAGGGTAACTGACTCCCCCTCTAAATCTGAGAACCCTATAGAAGGAGGAGACATCATTGAACCCAAGGAAAGCAAGATGAGAAGGGGAAAACCTATAGGATCAGTTAATAAGGATACAAAAAGCAATCACAATCATAACTTGCCTAAATGCTACTCAAGCTTTGGGACTAGCATGGATCCTTATACATAATTTATGGATATTAAAATTGCTTCTTGGAATGTTAGAGGACTGGAGTCCTCACATAGGAAATTTATAGTACAGAGAATCCTGGGAGCCAACAAGGGATTTGATTTTTTGATGCTTTAAGACATTAAAGCAACCAAATTCACACTTGACATCTCCCTAAAATGTATTTGGAGAGAAGCTACTGCTTACTCTACCACAAATAGTAGAGGGAGAGGAGGCACATCTATTATCATAAGCCCTAATTGGGCCAAACTTGTCTCCAAATAGGGAACATCACCATGTAATAGGACAATATGGATTGTATTTGACTACAAAGGTAGAGAATTTGGGATCTATTCAGTATATGCCTCTAATGATTATAAGGAAAGAACAAAGTTATGGAAATGGTTGTATCAACTAGAAGATGTTCCCTGGATCCTGGAAGGAGATTTTAACATGGTAGTGAAATCTTAGGATAAGTTGGGGGTAATAGATTGGATTGGAAGGGGAGTGAACAATTCTTTTGGAACATGATGATAGGAAAACACAAGCTTCTTGACCCACTTAGTGATTGCAAAGATGACCGCAAAGACATTTGGTATACTTGGTGTAATTTTCAGTAGGGAGGCAAAAGGATCTATTCTAGGTTGGATATATTTTACTTTAACCATGAATTTTTCAACTGTCAGAAGGATGATGCTGGTAGATTGGTTAAAGTGATCCCCTATACATTTTCGGACCATCATCTCATCTCTACTAAATTCACTGCTAGTGGATCTTTTGTTAGAAGATACCCTAAAGACAAATAATTTTGCCTTAATACCTCCTTATTGGATGAGGCAGAAATCAACAATGATGTATATATGATCAGATGGTACAATAGAGAAATAGTGAAGACAATAGTGTAAGGAGTAGATGGGCCCATAATACCTCAAGTTGGAAAACCTTATTTCAAACCGTTGGGGGGAACAGAGCTAGGGATGCAAGGTGGAGAGACATAAAACTTCAAGATGACCTCTCCAGGGTAGAAGATGACCTTCAAGATAATGCCTCTTTCGAAGAGGCTACTTCTAAATTGACAAAGTCTAAAGATGCTCTCAAAAGACTACATAATGGTAAGCTCATAGGAGTCAAAATCAGATCTAGGAGTAAGTGGTGGAACATGGAGATAGAGGCTCAAAATTATTTTTCAAACTCCTTGAGAAAAAAGAGGCCAAGGTCAAGATTGAGGAGATTTGGGAAGAGGGGGCTAAAATAGAGGACCAACATAGTATTGTCCAACCTTTTCATAGTTCTATCAGAAGCTATTCATCTCTGAGGATAGTGGGGTAGAGATGGTAGAAGCTAGAAATAAAATAAAGTGAATTGTTGCTATTCAACCCTACTTAGCAAACCTATCAGCTTAGAGGAGGTCAATGGTGCCATAAAATAAATGACACTAGGTAAGGCCCCTGGACCTGATGGTCTGCCTATAGAATTCGATAGGAAAAATATGGAATGGATTGGGCAAGATCTGTTAGAAGTGTATAGGGAAGCTTTTGAACAAGGAACTTTAGGAGGTGAGATCAACAATGGACTTATAAAACTCATTCCCAAGGAGGGTGATAGGTCCCTAATAAAAAAGTGGAGACCAATCATGCTCCTTAATGTTTCATACAATATTTTGGCCAATAGACTTAAAGAGGTGCTTGCAAAGATTATAAATTGTAATTAGACTGGGTTTGTTAAAGGCATATACATTTTGGAAAACTTGGTTACATGTTGGGAAGACATGGAGTTGGATAAAGAAACCAATCAAAAAGCATGTATGCTTCTATTAGACTATGAGAAAGCCTATGATAGGATTGAGTGAGGTTTCATCTACTTGATGATGGAAACACTAGGTATTCCAAAAGAATTTATGAAAATGATCCAAACTTTGATGGATGGTGTTATGGCTAGAGTAGAAGTAAATGGCGTGAGATCATATTGTTTTGAGTTGACCAGATCTATTAGGCAAGGTTGCCCTCTTGTTCCAACTCTATTTGTAATAGCTTCTGATGTAGTAGGATATATGATCTTAGATGATTTTCTCCTACCAAGAGTTAGGGGAATTCAAATTCCAGAAGGTAAAGAAGTTACCAATGTGCAATTTGTTAATGACACAACAATATTACTAAGGCTAGAGCTTGAGAATCTGATTACCTTTATGAAAAAGATCAATAGGTTTTGCACAACCTCAGGTAGTAATATATTAATATATCAATGGAAAAATACATCTTCTTAGGATGGACATAGGAACCTTCACTTTGGCTATCCCAATGGAATTTTAGATGGGAGGGGCCAGACTACAGCCAAGTTAAATATCTTGGCATTCCATTCTCCATAAACCCAAATATGAAAGCAATGTGGGAATGGGTAAAGCATATAGTAGAAAATAAATTAAACAAATGGGATAGCCAATACCTATCCATGGCAGGAAGGATATAGGTTTGCCAAAACATTATGCCTACCTATTTAATTTATTACTCCTCAGCTTGACTTTTTTGTCACTAATAGTTCAATTTTATCCAAAATATCATAAGGGACTATCTATGGTCTGATGACAGGGATAACAAAAAAGGACATGTTGTAAGATGGGAATGGTGTACCACAAAAAAAAATGGGGGACTAGGACTGTGTTGGTAAACAAATTGTCCTTTTCAATTTAACTCTCAAATGCCCAAACTTGTAAGAGACAATCATCTACCAACAGTTGGATAATCTATCATCATGTTGATAGATTTCCTCTGAATAGAAAGGTACAACTCCCTTATGAATGATATTCAATGAATTTGATTTATTCCTAAACTAACTGGGTACGTTCTTAACTTGAGAATGGGAGAGGAAAACCAAGCCAGCCCTAGACAGAACTAACTCAGGCAGTAAATTCAGTTCCTAAACCTAGCCAATGCCAAGAATCCACACTTCCTATGACTTCTTTATACTGGTAATGTAGTATGAATGTTGTAAATGCAGATGCAATGAAACTAAAATGAAAAGAATCTCAAACATTCTGACTTCTGCAAAGTGAATGGATGAAATACTTAGATTCACAACCTATTCCCCATTTAACTCCAAGATGCAAGACAATGTTTACAATACAAATGTAACAATTCTCAAATTGAATACAATCGAAGAAATTAATACTCAAACTCTCACATTTGATGTGAAACTCCCTTTTATTATAAACATAAATAACAATATTCAAACTATTATAAGTCCACAACTTGTCTGCTAAATACATTCCAGAAATCCCTACATTTAATCTCCAAATGCAATTACAATAAAATGCTCTCCTCCCCACAATAGCACTCCATCTCTGGAAGAAAAGAAGAACCCCTTGAATAGAAAACAAATTACAATAAATAATGCTCTTCAATGACCATTCGATTAGTCTTCAGTTCCAGAACTGACTGTTCAGCTCTTTTCAGTTTTTGTAACTGCTTCTCAAAATTCTAATTTCTAAAAAAAATCATTCCAAAGTTGTGTCGTTTCATTTCTTGTTGTAAATGTTTCTTAAAAAGACACTCCTCTTTTAAAAGTATAATTAAATCCTTTTTTTTAAATGAAATAATCTCTTCCTTCTGGAGCCTTCTTAAGTTTCCTTTCGCATGAGATTCTCCCCTTCTTTTCCAGTCGCAAACATTCCTTTATATTAAACATGTCTTATTAATATTGAAAAGATCAAGAATCCATTTTTAATGGCACCTTCAATTTGACGATATGGCTTGGCATGCGACTAGTGGAAAAGAGTATCAAGTGGGTATATAATTTATGTCTCATATGTGTCTTTACTTAGAAGATCCAAATCTTCTCTTACCCCAGACATATGTTGTTAATAATCTGACATGGGATTCCACATGTATGATAATGAAGGGAAGTAGATCCAGCTCTATCCTTGTGCTTTCATCTATAGGTCTGATTCTTTTCCATCTCCATATGAAGGCGATTGTTTCAATCCTCCACATGTTCCATCAAGTGACAACTCAATAGTGACTATGCATTGACGGTATTGGTTCTTCATGTGAGATCACAGTATCAAATTTGGAGCTCCCTGTTTGCAAAAACATAGGACATCTTTAATTGTTACTCGAATTCCTTATCACTTACTGCCTCTATGCTTTGATAATTCTGGTCCTATGGAAATCCAAGCCGTGGGTTACTCTAGTTTTTGATTGAGTGTCTTTGCTGAGTAATTGTAAATGTGCTTCTCCAAGCATATGTCACTCGCAACCATCCATTAGAAAATTTTGACATCCAGTTTGGACTTCACTCTTTGTCTTTGCTCGGTCCTTCATTTGCATCTTCTACCATATGATATTGTGCATTCTTTACATATATGTGTTTCCCGAGCAACTCATCAATGTCTGTGCATTTTACATTTCACTTCCACACTAATTCGAGTCCGCCCAAGGTGTTGTTTGACATTCTTTGTGCTTATTGCACTTGGGAATTTCATCAAGTTCATCTCCTTCTGGAGATATACAGAGTCAAGCTTCACAGTATATGGGCATGCTTTATCTCAATCGTATACAACTTGTCAAACTCGGACCTTCAATTGATGAACTTCTTTAGATGCAAATGTGGATATTCTTATAATATTTTCTAATAAAACCACCAATGATGTCAGCAATCATCTCTTGTTGGTTACCATAATAATTCAATTCCTTCATGAGTTCAGCCGAGAGCACAACTCGACACACCTTGCACTTATAGAATAAAATGTCGGGTCTCTGTTCTTCAAAGCAAGTTTGAAGTACAGACATGAATGTTTTTATCAAAGCTCGAACCCGAGGGAATATTACCAGTCAAAGTATGTATATTCACCAATGGAATTTTATCACACCGTTTACCGGTGATCTCCAAGCATTTCATTAAAATATATGTATCAAGAATCTCCTTTTGCTTATGGTCAACCATCCATTGAGATATCTTCAACTTGAAGACATTTCAATATTTTATCAAGCTCAAGGTCTCTCATGGCTAATACTTTTGCAATTGACATGCATCCTCTCCCAAGGCCCAAGCTCCTATGTTTGGATCCGACTTCCTACATGCACCATAGCTCTTGGTGGGTTTTCACAGAATTGCTTCTACAGAGCACCACAGTATACATTTTCTGCCTTGGCTTCATTGGAGAGTTTTCGCACTGTTATGGAGGATTCCTACGATCACTTTTAGTGAGATGAAGCACATAAATAGATCCCTTTTGATAACCATGCTCTTCATTGTGAATTTGATGTCTGGTGGAAAATTGGACTTCTACTTCTCCACTAGCAGGATTTCTTGAATGGACTGCGAAAGATGCATTAAGACATGAATTTTTTGTTCTTGTTTTATTTGTCAGTGTTTGGCTTGAATTTGTATTTGATAGGAAGAGTGGGCCCTTTCTTTTAATACCTTCATCATCTATGAATATCTTGCCTTCATAATAAGTTGTGCAATTGAATTTGTAATAAGCTTCCTTCGTTTGGACTGTCAAAGCTTGCATATTATAAAGGTCGCTTTTACTAATGTATTGATTTTGAATTTGATTTTGAGACCGTGCCCAAACTAATATTATTAAAACATGGAGGTGGCATCCTTATCTCCCTTGTATATGTGGCAACATATCATATACTTGTTCTATTGAGAATCACACTGGGACATTATAGAAAATAGATTGAATGCTCTGTTAGTCATCTTCGCAGCCCATTCTTTTACTGGCCCAATACATAAAACATGATTCTTGACCACATCATTGTTTCAATTCGGGGTATCCATAATCTGATATCAAGAAATATAACCACAATCCATATATCAAACTTTAACATTTTTTTATAAAAGCATTGCTCGATGACCACAGTGAGATACGACCACATAGAAATCTTCAGTGGTGATGTGGACTATGCAGGCAGAACAGAACATCATGCTTCAAAATTGAATTTACATTTGAAAATCCTCACTTGAGTTGGCCTTTGGATCACTATCGACTCTCTATCAGATAAGGGATTGATAATTTCGATAACACGTTCTTTGTGACCCGATTTTTGTATGAAAATTGACAAGTGTTCTGATCTAAATGTCATTTGGGATAGATAACCAAGCTTTTAACCACAAAGAAAACAATAGCACCCAGTTACTTAATGACTGTGTCTTTATCAACTACTAATCACTGAAATTCTAAGCTTGAAGAAAATTGGTTTCCTGGCTTTGAACCTATGATTAGGGGCTTTGCATCACATTACAACCTTTTAAATTTGAAATCTCTTCATCTCGAACATGGCCTTGCATCTACATCCTGAAACTTTGGGACCATTTTGAAACCATTTATCTTCATAGAAACATCATTAGGAGAAAAGTTTGGAATACATTAGGGGAATTCCTTATGGGAGGCGACTTTAAAAGTTTTTAAAATGGTGTACTGAAAGTGCGCCTACAGACTGAAAGACCTAAGACTCCAAGGAATTTCTCTTTCCACTAAGTGGATTGTGAAATCTATGGAGGGAGGCGAGCCACAAAAAATATTGATCAAAAATAATATAATAAGGGGTCATCCTAAAAAAGGCATAAATTGGCTAAACTTGTCATTAAATGACATCCTTGCAGGAGAGATTGAGTTCAAAGTGCAAGTATCAGTAGTGTTCAAATCACTATGGAAAGAATGGGACTATATAAAATAATTTATTACTGATAATAAGGTGGTTCACTGCAATAATATGATATGTGGCAACAAATCTATCTAGTGGAATCTAAAATCCAAAGAAAAACCTCTTGCATCGTTGCAAGGGTGCTTAGCTAGGTTGTGGAATGAAAAATGAATTTCTGTATGGATGATATTATTCAGAATGAAACACTAGCTAGGAAGACCTGAAAGTTAGTTATGACCTGCCAATATCTCAGTATGGGACATTCTCTATTTTGAAAGATGCTTGTAAAGACCTTAATCTTCATAAAGACTACTATGTGGACAACAATTTCCACTCACTCTTTTAGATGGTTTGATGGTACCTTGCTACCCAAAATCAAGTATAAACAGTTGTATGCCCTTCTTGCTAATGATAATTCCATTCTTTACCACGTGAACACTTGCCGGAATATTTTTCTTGAGTATGATGAGTGGCCATTATCTTTTAAAATCTATGGTCTTCCCTTAAAGAGCCAAAAATAAAATGCTTCCTATGGCAACTCCTCTTGCATAGGCTTCCTTTCAAGCTCCCTAGTAGCGACCCAAGTATATGTAGTCACTGTAAACTCCCAAAATTAGTTATCCATGTCTTTTATGAATTTCCATTTGCTAAAGAGATATGGAATATTTTTGTTGTTTCTCACAGTATTGATGTCTCCTTACTTGAGATTTTGTTTGGTAGTATTAAAGGTCTAAAACAATATTTTAATAATTTTTTCACCCTTCTCTCCGCCTTAATCATGGGCACATATGGAAATTAAGAAATTCTAATATATTTGGTGGATTATCCAGGAACCTTACTGAGTCTCTGAAGAGACTCGTATTTCATAAATTTGATGTGCAAGCTACAATTGTTAGTAATAATTGAGAGGGGGGGTGAATTAGTGGCTTCAAAATTTATCCTTCAAACTTAACCACCAATCAATAAACCTCAGATTATTATGTCCCTACAAGATGCATGCCATGAAATACTACTAATGATTAACTATCTGTCAATTTGCTCTATCAATCCTTATTCTCTCTTGAATACCGATAAGCAGTGTAACTATTTACCAAAACTCAGTAAATAAGCAGAGTATATCGATCAATCCAGAGTTAGCTATGTAAGATACAAAATAGTAAAGAAATGAATTAAACACACATAACACATGAATTTTTAACGTGGAAACCCTGTTAAGGGAAAAACCACTGGGACCGGTACCCCAAATTTTCACTCTTCTGAAGTGAGCCCTGTTAGGAGCCAACCTTGTTAAAGGTTACAA
>MU224275.1:3690860-3704902 GCA_018584345.1 Thuja plicata
GACAAGGAAGTGACATTGGATTATGTAAACACAAAAGATCAGTTAGCAGACATTTTCATGAAGCCTTTATCAAAGGATACTTTTGAGTATCTAAGGGAGAAGTTGGGAGTCATTCCCTCTCCTAAGTCTGATTAAAGAATGCAACAAGTACATCAGTCCTGTGTGACTGATGAATGGTTGACTACTCTACTTCTGGAGTAGTACCTGTGCATAATGGTTTATGGCACCCTTTGCCATTGATGTCAATGGGGGAGTATGTACTAAAAACAAGGAACACAAACAAAGAGCTAAACAAGGAACACATATAAGGAGCTTATACTCTGGGGGAGTATACATATAAAACACAGTCTATGTAACTGCAGCAGTGTAGATGAATCTTTGATGAGGATATTGAGAAGATTGTAAAAGAAAGAAGACACCATGAATAAAAGTTGTTTTTATCATATGTTGCCATCAATGCCAAAGGGGTAGATTGTTGGAGATTTGATTTTGAATAGATGATTGATTGTATGTTTGTCATTGATGACAACATATAATACACAACAATACTTCTGTATGTACTTATCCATATAATGACATGAAGACTTGCGTGGATAGATACATGTTGTTGACATGTTTATTATGCTATGTTCATACACACAGACCTAGATATGATGTTTCAGTAAAGATATGTAATTTTGTTATTGATGGTTACAGTTCTAGAGGAATAACAGTTTAAGGCCAATGTATGTTACGTGTTTATTGAGTTGTGCCTATCTTCAGGATATGCGTGTGTATATTCATGATGAGTTATGAGTTGTTGATATTAATCTAAAGGCACCAAACGTATTTCAAGAAGATTACAAAGTTATGGTTAAATTGGTGAAGCCGACTTAGTGAAGCGACACGTCTATTTAGTTTATACTTGCGCGGTTGTAATTATGCTTGCGCACTTAGTAAAGCCAACAAGGATGTTATGAAGAGTCGTCTAACAGGTCCCATGATCTCATACTTGGTGTATGTACTTATAGAAGGTCATTTGTGATAAGAAGAGTTCCGAAAGCCAGAGATAAGAAAAGTAGAGCAGAGTGTTAAAGCAGTAGAGCTATATTTATCATATGTTGATACTATAGATATTAAAGTTGAAGCTTTCAGAATACAGATAAGATTGTTGTAGTGCTTTACAAGAGGTTAAAGCATTGGTGCACAAAAGGAACTGATCAGACAAGCAGTGCCACAAATAGCAGTTCACCTTGTTGATACAGTGTGTATCAAATATCCAGAAGGTTGTAGCCTTCGCCACTTGGACAGTGAGTCCACCACCCCTAATAGGGTTATTGTAAAAGACTCCTAACAGGGTCTGACCCTTAACCAGGTCACTATACTACTGCATTGTAGTGAACAACTCCTAACAGGGTTGGAAGATCTTTTAACAGGGATCACTATAAACAGTATAGTTCTTTGTGGGTAATAATTCCCCCCAGGGTTTTTACCATTTGGTTTCCCCATAACCAAATTGATGTGTTGTGTAATGTGTTATTTGAATGTGCATTTACTTTGTATCAATCTGGATTAATATGTATAAGATAAATATCAAGTTGCAGATAACTGATTCACCCCCCCCTCTTAGTTATCTCAGAAGTATTCTAACAAACTTGATATCATCTGTACGGTCATGTACATAATGCCAAAGACTTCAGAGAATCAATGGAACAAAGGTTATGCTTTCAGTAATGCATAAAAGTCAAGTATTCACTGAGTGACAAACAACACCGACATAGTGCACACCATCGGAAAAGGCAAAGAAGAAAAGTCACAGTGATACCCGACGAGTAGAAGACAGTGTTTCCTGATAAAGAAAAACCACAGGATGCCCGACGAGCTGAAAATAGAGTTGCCCGACGAGTAAAAATCTAATGATGCCCGACGAACGAAGATCTTGAAGCTAACTAGAGTCACACTGATAAAACTATCAGTTGTCACCGATGACTAACTGCTAAGTTGACTGATGAAACAGATTGTTCAGAAAATGACAAAATATCTAGCTGGCAAGAGCTAAAGATAGACTTAACTGGTTGTTTTCTTTGTTTTATTCAACTAGAGTTAAGTGATTGATTTGAAGATGATTTGTATAGTGGGCATAAAGATAACTACGAGATAAATCAGGAGTTATGCTTTAAATCTAATTGGCTGGATTGTTTTTCACGCCAAGAATCAAGAATCAAGAAACAATGAATATCATGTCTATATAAGAGACAAGCTTAATTCTTTTTCAAGAGAGAACATTCACGAAAAGGGGATTAAGGGGAGTGAAGAAAAAAGGAGTATGCTGAAGAGAAATTGATGAAGAACAACTTCATGCAGTACTAATCAATCAAGTTGAAGGAGAGCTAAGGAATTCTGCAGACGCCGATGAATAGTGAACACAACGTCACAGAGCAGAAAGTGTGGAGCACAAAAGAATTGAATTGATACATTGATCAGAGAGGTAATGTACTTAAATAGATATGAAAATCTGCAATTTAAGTTGCATTAGAAACAAGTCATATTGTTTTAGTTTAACCATTGAAGCATCAAGTCTCTTAACAGAGCAGGACTTAATAGTCTTTTATATATTGAGGTACATCCTAAGGAGTGCCAAAAAGGTTGATTCATGAAAGTAGCATTGGATATGCCCGATGCCTATTGACAATCTAAGAGAGAGGCTGATTCAAGAATGGCAGCATTAGATGCCCGATACTAAGTGACAACATATATGTGTAAAATCCTTTAACAAGGTCACACCTAACAGTGTGTTTGTAACCTTTAACAAGGTTGGCTCTTAACAGGGCTCACTTCAGAAGAGTGAAAATTTAGGGTACCGGTCCCACTGGTTTTTTCTCTTAACATAGTTTCCACGTTAAAATCCATGTGTTATATGTGTGTATGATGCATTTCTTTATTATTTTGTATCTTACATAATTCATTTTGGATATATCGGTATACTCTGCATATTTATTGTATTTCAGTAAATAGTTATATTGCTTATCGGTAATCAAGGAGAATAAGGATAGACAAGGAAAACCGATAGACAGTTAATCATTATAAGTATTTCATGGCATGCACCTTGTAGGGACTTAATAATCTGAGGTTGATTTGATTGGTGGTTAATATTTGAAAGATAATGTTTAGAGGCCACTGATTCACCCCCCCTCTCAGTTATTACTAACATATAGTAGAGATTCCAAGGCACTCCTATGAGAAATAAATAGAGGGTGACATGATCCTTAGGTGGATGGAAGGTCTTCAGGGCTGGATGGCATGGTTCCCTCGTAGGGAGGGATAAGTAATATGATAGCTTATGATGCATAGTTTCCCCTTTTTTGTATATGTGGTAACTTGGCAGCAGCCAGTGATGTTTTTTTGCATTACATAGTCTCTTTCTATTACAAATATAGTTGGATAGGTGATGTTAGACATATATGTTGGTATTTGTGGTATGATAAATTCTCAAACATATATGTCTGGTTGTTTTGGTATGTTGGTATAGCCGCAACATCTGGATGTACTAAGTTTTTTTATGGAAACATATATGTTTAATAGAAAAAAAAAGACTGAGACCGACTTATATAGTTTTTTTTTCTAGCTGTGACAAGAATTCCAAAATTTGTTTTTTTCTAAGGAGTTGATTTGTGGATTCTAAAAACATACACACTTTTAGATCCACAGTGGTGAGGCATGTGAAGATCCTAAATCCTTTAAAAAATACCAAAATCTAAGACCACACAAAAAGACAAATTTGTTGATCTTGCATTGCTCTTGATAAAAGAAACCCTCAAAATTTGAGAAGGGGTTTGTTGAATACATGCTTTGATACCATGTTGAAGGTATGGATCTCTGATGCCATGTTGAAATTTGCAACACAAACACTTGCAATATCAAACAATAAAATAAGAATGCCTTCCACAAACAAGGGTAGCAAGAAAATAATTGTTATATTTCTTTAGAAGTAAAGATTAAAGGATGAATTACAATGAATTGCTTTTATAGAAAAGCACGTCTCTAAAGACAAAGAAATTATTTTTAAAGATATACAAACTAGAGCTAGAAAGCAAATTGGAGCCCAACTGGACTGAACTAAACTATATTAGTCTCAACTAAGTGAACTGAATCTAGGCATGCATGTGCAAATATGAGCTCAAATATTTTTGTAAATATGCATGAGAACATTCTAAGCATGTGTACAATCACTTTATGCAACAATACTAATTGTGCCTAATGCAACAAAACCAAATGTGCCTAATGCAACAAGACTACATATGTGTAACATAAATGCATGTGTAATAAGGAAACTCCAAAATGAACATGCATCAAATTTGGTACAACTCAAAAAACACACATAAACAAAAAAATAAGTGTTTAGTAGCAAAAAACCAAGCCAAAAAACCCAAACTCAAGCTATAGCTTCAAACCCTTAACCACAACTTGCTAGAAACTCATAAAAACCCCTCTAAACTTGCACTAAATGATATGTGGCACCCGAAAAGAGGGAATAATAGAAACACACAACAAATATAATAAATCATAATATAAAACACATCTACAAACCAAAATCAAACTAGAAACACTAAAATTGTATCTTGGACAAATTGCAAATAAGCCACACGAAAGTGTTGAAATCTCCTAAAATATTTAGCGCCAATGTAACCCTTAGATGAAATTGACCTTAGTGATCAAATGATTTTTGTCTTCTAGCCACTCGAACTCATGGGTTTTCATCCACAAGCTTCAATCTCCAATGGATTGTCGCCCACTACAAAAATTACAAACACTCGACTCTATGAGTGAAAATATTAAATGAATAATCACTTTAAAATAAATTGCTTCTATATTTTAATAATTATTGGACCTTAAATGGGTATCTGAAACCCAATGCATTGCTCTAAAATATTCTCCAAAATGGTTGCTAGGAATAGACCTTAACCTATTATAACTCTCTCACAGTCATTAATTCCTCCAGTCATAATGACCGATTGCACCAATTTTAATTAATATACTAATACAAAAAGTTGTGCCCAAGATTCTAACACCCCTCTTGAGTTGGCATCACTAAAATATTAATTTGAAATTTATTTATCTAGAGTATATAAATTGTATCGAGACAATAAAAATATTAAAAACATAAAATTTCCTAATGTGTTTCATTGCCACCAACTTATTATTTATGGGTAGTAGAAACTTATTATTTTTAGTAATAGCTATTTTTGGGAAAAAAAGAGACATGCCAACAAATACCACTATCCATGGCACGAACAATTACTATGAGCAACACTTATCAAAGCAACAATCAATATTGGTAAAATATAAATGTGAGGCTTAACTTTTATAGCTCTATTTAAAGTTGAATGAATAAAGGCCCCGTTTGGTTGCACCCCAAAACCGGGTTATGCGACCCATAACCCAGTTTTGGGGTGCAATTCCCTGTTTGGCGACCATTTTAAAAAATGCAAATATGGATTTGCATAACCCCATTTGGGCAAAAACGTGGATGCCAGAATTCTGGCTGAGGAGGTGGAATGACTTTCATCTCCACAGTTTTAGAGAAAAGTAAACCCATTTTAACTTTGCCGTCGGGTCCGGCCCACTCCAGGGTTTTGGAGTCAAACCATTTTGTCTGCAATTTTTTTCTTTGTTTCCGTGTGTTTTAAAGCTTTTTCCCTACGCGGCCTGGGTGAGAAACGAGAGCCTAAGCTTTGAGATCAACAGGGATGCAGGCAGCGCCATTGAAGCGAAAGGAATGGGTAGAATTCAACCCAGTGGCACCAACAATTTTGCAGCCAACAAGAGTGTTAAAACAATCCAGGGCTTAGATTTCACAGAGTGGCTGAAGAACACAGTTTCTGCAGATGATTTTGTGGTTATGAAGATGGATGTGGAAGGCACCGAGTTCGATCTAGTGCCAAGGCTGATGGAAACAGGGGCTATTTGCTTGATTGACAAGCTATTTCTGGAGTGCCACTATAATCGATGGCAAAAATGTTGCCCTGAAATGGCAGAAACCCCGTTTAATATTGAGAGAGATTCCATCTGAGCACAATACATGAGCGTCTACAAGATGGGTTAATGCCCAAATTGCCTCCTACTGTAGATCTTCGTTGGGAGATTCCAAAAACTTCACAAACTCAGGGGTTGCCTTTATGTTCAACCAAACAGGGAATGAAATTTTCATTTGGTTGAAATTCTCATTCCCAAATGGGGAACCAAACGGTCCCGAAAAGTGCAAACTACGGTTTGCACAACCAGGTTATGCATAACCAGGATTTTATGCATAACCTAGGTTTTTCCAATTCCCCAACCAAACGGGCCCAAAGAGATTTTGATAGAACTACCATTCTCCTTTTATTGATATTCATGAACGAAAAATAATTCACACACAATTATTAAGAAGAATGAAGAGTCTCATTTACATTTACTCTTCTTATAATAAATTTAGATACACAACTTATAATGCAACCTTTTATAGATAATTTTTTAATTTATTCTCTTTATTACCATCTTCATAGCATATACTTTACAAAATACTTTCTAACCCAATATATTCACATCGTCACCATGTACAAGTGCATGCTTACAATCCAATATCAATAGAAGTATTTCTCTATTTTACCAATATTATATCTTCTTGCCTTTATTTTCTTAATTTAATGCAAACTTTCTTTCTTTTGGCTACAATAGATACTTTTAACATAAGATCAAGCACATTTTTTTTGATCGGTAAAAGGCTATTGCCAATTATTTTATTAATATAAACCTAATTACAACCCAACTCACTAGGGGCACTGGTAGGAAAGAGCTGGGTGGAGAAAACCTCCAGTCTTGCCCCATGAAATTGAAAAATTGTATACACAATCATCCTGGTTTGTTACATCTGGGCAATACAACATTAATTTTTATCAATCTTTCAGTTTTAAGTAAATACATAGTATTAACCGTGTATTGTCGTCTTTAAGAAAATGAAATCTTTCTTGTTATGCCTTTGTCCCTTCCTTCCATTTACTTGTTGGGTTTTCTTCCTTCTCTTATGCTTTTCCATCTTCCAGTAAAGTTTACGTCTTGTATAAGTTAACACATAGAAATTCTCTTATCACAGTGATTAGTTGACATAATCGTTAAGATAACATATAATCCAAAAATGGATAAGCATATTTTCAAGCTCATAAACATCGCAATTCCATTCTTTATTATTGTGATCAAAGAAGACAGACTATATTTAAAGGATGCATTTAATGATCTTACCATTCCACTCTTTATTCTTGCGATCAAAGAAGACATACTGTATTTAAAGGATGTATTTAATGATCTTACCACAGGTTACATCAAATCCCATTTCACGAGGATAATATGATACCTGAAAAGTTCTTTATAATATGAATTTAGTTAAATTTATATGGTAAATTTAGAAAGTCTTACCACAGGCTGCATCTGATCCCCATCTTCTATGAAAAAATTAATACCTGAAAAGTTCTCTTCACATAACTTTTGATTAACACCATTTGTTAATTGAATGTCAAATAATTACTTCTTATAACTTTTTGAATACATCAAAACATACATGAGTGTTTTCCCTATTTCAGAGTATATCATTTATGGGGGTTCTCATTGTGTTTATTTATATATCTATATAAACCATATAGGTTTATATTTGTATAAGCCAATCTATTTATACAGAAATACTGTGTCTCTAACTAAACAAGTAGGTAAAAAGACCATATGACAAAATGACCTCTAATCAGAGTTTGCTAATCTAGCTACACCTTAAAATATGTAGATGTTTACTCTTATATATGTATACATGTGTATTGTTTGTCTACCTCCATACACTTGTATATGTATATAGATTATAAATATCCATCTCCATATCTTAAATGAGGTATACTTAGATTATTCCCTACCTTACGATAAATGAGATGATTTATTGCTAAATTCGAAGCATAAAGAATTTCTAGTTGTGTCTATATCCCCTGATATAAATTATTACCATTCTTTCTTAATTTTGACACATTTCTATTAGCCTAAATTTCAATTCACTTTAAGGCTAATAGATGATTTCTCTAACTATTACCTTGACATGTTTATTTAAAACTATGATATTCTATTATTCATTTGATAGGATTGTCTATTAAGTTTCCCGTCTGGAGGTCTAATTTACATCTAGGACTTATCCATCATTTGGAGTCTTACCTCCTAACCGCATGAAAGAGAACTATGGTCTCATCAATAGTTGAATGTGAGAGAAAAGTACATAAAATTGTCTATTCATAAATGCAAATGTATAGGATTAAGAGAGTCAGCATCTGAAACTTTGAAATGCTATTTATATGAATATGCGTATATTTATATCTCTGAATGTACATGGCAATTTTCATTTGTGAGCTTTTGCATAGTGTGTATCTATCACCTAATGTGTGTTAGACTGTGTGGAAACTTACATATATGAAAAAGTATTATACGAATTCACATGTAGAATTTAAACATATATAATAATTTTATGTAAGTGACTAACCATACTTGTCTTTAAATGATTAGACCCAGATAATCTGGAAAAGATCAAGCACATTTTTATGATATGAATTTAGAATTTAGATTTTTTTCCCTCATATATAAGAACAAAAAAATAATAAATAAAAATTAAAGACATTCAATTTTTACATGTCATGTTATTGAATTTCAAAGCCTTGTCATGTTATTGAATTTCAAATTTTTTGGATTTGATTGTATTAAATGTTTTAATCAATCTTTGATATCATATTCTATGTGTTAGGGTTTGACAGAACCGGAACAATATACGAATAAACAGTTATACGCAGAAACAATAGAAGAAAGAAACTAAACGCAGATAACACATAGATTTAACATGGTTCACCCAAAACCTGGGCTACGCCCACCTACACAGCCGTCCAACCTTTCTTATTATCTAGCAAAAACGTACACAACCTTACAATGCATTATACATCTCAAACGCTTATAACATGCGTTTTAGGGCAACCTCTAAAATCGATCATTTTAGGGTTTTACAATGTCGGTCTTCTTTTTTCCGAAAAAAACAAATCTCTTTCCCGAAAAAATGCCAAAAAATTTCGGCCCTTCGAGCCAGCCTCCGGTTCGGGGCTACCGCCCCTCATCTCCGACAACTACCAGACATGTGGCCACAATATCAACACCTGCTACATGATCAATCGCCATAATATCAACACTATGATCTATCATGCGACAATACTAATTAGATAAAACAATAATATATTGAATTATATAAAACAAAATGCTTATTCAATCAAATACAAATCTTTAAAATTCAAACAAATAAAAATTTGGTTCATATATATATATCCAAAACTATGATACAATAAATTGAACAAAACAAAATGCAATCAAATATAAAAACTTCCACATTCAAACAAATAAATTTTTTTTTCCAAGATTTTTTTTTATAAAAATAAAAGTAATTTGCATTCTTTTAATTGATTATAAGCAAATATATGATACAAACCTATTTACATTCCAACACGATATAAACGAAATAAAAAAGAAATCTAATTTTCTGTGCCAAAATCAAGTTGTACTCTTAACATAAATTTTTTTCAGCCTAATTTAATCGCTGAGCGTTGTAGGCTGGTGTAACCCCTAAGCGTAAACCCTAATCACAGGCCAGGTCCACAAAACCTCAATTTATCACTGAGCATTAGAAGCTCTGTTCTTCAGAGTAAAATTACGTCGCGTTTCTGTTCAGGTATGTGCTTTCTCTTAGCTCGAATGCGATTTATTGCCGAAAGCAATTCATCTTTCTGAAGGTATTGTAATATGTTTAGCTTTTCCTGTATATATTAATGCGATCTGGAAAAGGTTTTCGATTATAAGTTCTTTACATTTTGAGCTTTTATGTAGTCATTGTGCGGTTTGAACTCTGACATTGAAGGTGCCATTACTTGACATTTTAAAACTTCATTTTTTCTAAACTCAAATTGATATGCTTTAAATCTTAATTTACTTGCAACAAGGGCTTGACTGTTTATTATGTTTTTGCATTTTCAGTTGGATTAATATTTTTTCTTTTTAAATTAGTCCAGGTTTTTTTCTACAATCATGCATATTTGCATTGGATTTTTAATCTTTGTGTTGTTTCCGAACCCGAGAGCCTTAACGGGCTGAGATCAAGTTATTCTAGCATTCACTTTTCTGCATTACCTCATAAAACTAAAGTATTCCCAACCCTAACCTTTAATTCTCATTGAAATTACTCTCTGTGATAGGCTCTCAGCCGACTCATTTCTTGCAAACGGAAAAAAGTAGCTGAAGAGCAGGAGCAATGGCAGCTGGGCAAACGGTTTTGCAGATACCATCGGCCTCAACAAGTTTAACCGCCAAGCTTCATCCAACAGTTATGTTTAACATTTGTGACTCATATGTTCGCCGGAACGACCAGGCGGAGCGCGTTATTGGCACTCTTTTGGGCTCTGTTTCCTCTGATGGAACTGTAGACATTCGCAATTCATACTGCGTCCCACACAATGAATCCTCCGACCAGGTATTTCTTTGGAAACTGATCTTCACTATGTTCATCGCCAATGCTTACACATGAATTAGAGTTTGTTGATCATATTTGGCATAATTCAATATTATATGCTTCTTTCACCAGCAACTTTTTTTGGGCTTGCAGGTTGCAGTAGATATTGATTACCATCGTAATATGTATGAGTTGCATCAGCGAGTGAATCCAAAAGAAGTTATTGTTGGATGGTAATTCTCTCACACTTTTTAATTAATATTCTCTAACTTTTGTAATTTATTATTTTTATGTTGAGGCACATTGTATTTATATATAAACTCTTGGCTATTAAATATCAACTATTTCGTTCAACATGTGGTGGATGAACTGAATTGATCACATATATAACAACAGTGCCTGAAATGACAAGAAAATAATCTATAATGTTAATATTGTTGAACCTATTTAGTGCTGAGGAGGCTAGGAATATGTCATTTCAATAAATGAATATGAATGGAGCTTTTATTCTGTTGACTATTGCAATATGCACTGAGTTTGTCTTGAGGTATCTGAGAAATGATGGAGTCGGCTTTTGTTTGCTTGTTTGATGATTCAGATTTTAGAGTTTTGAAAGAAAATAACAAAGATTTTGGTAATGATGTGCTTACAAATGGTTGAAATCTGTATGCTTTAAGCTATAAGGGTATTTTCTCAAGACAATAGATGTGGAACTGTGCAGGTATTCTACAGGTTCAGGAGTAAGTGGCAGCAGTGCCTTGATTCAGGATTTCTATGCAAGGGAAGTGACAAATCCCGTCCATTTGACTGTGGATACAAGATTTGAAAACACTGAAGCAAGCATCAGAGCTTACGTTTCAACCATTTTGTTTCTTGGAGACCGACAGCTAGCAGCACAATTCCATGAAATCCCTCTGGATCTTCGAATGATCGAAGCTGAACGAGTTGGGTGTATGTGACTTGACAGTCCTGAACTGTGCGCTGTCTATTTTTCATTTTAACTATTGAACCTACGAGACTGTCCTTTTTTCTGAATATAGCTATTTTCTTGTACTTCAACAATTGAACTCTATAGTGTATTCACATAATAACATTATATTAATATGTAGATATACCATGACAAGGAACTCATATTTGATATTTGGCTCAGGAAAATGAACAAAATGGAATCATTAATTTAATCACTGTTATTGTTCACAAAATTACAGATTTAAGGTAGTGATTATGATACTGTATGCACCCCAGATTAGCTGATCTGTATATTTGGATACAAGGCCCAATAAGTCTCAGTCTGGCATTAGCCTCCTCGTACCTTCTGTTAGTTCAGCTAGCTGATGATAGTGGATTGATTGTTCTTTCAGTTTGAATGTTGCTTTTCTGATGTCGATAGACAAACAGCTAAGTGTGTGGTGGTTTTAGCTTACTGTGGCAGGCACTACCTTGTATCCAGCATCCTCACATCGATGTTTGGTGGATTTGAAAGATGGATCCAATTCTGCCGGATTGTGGCTTGTGGGATGGATCCACTACCGCGCTGACCACCTGTTACCCTAGGGTTCAGATTGATGGCTGCCTGAAGATGGATGCTTGCCACTACTCTAACGGTGTTGCAGCTGCTCTGTGTGAAATCGATGTAGATGGCCTGGTCTGATGTGCTATTCACCCCAGGCTGATTTGTATCTGAGATTAGTATGTTCCAGCTGACGTATGTATGCCTGATGTGTACTGCCCTCTGGGTTGTCTGCTAATATTTCAATCTCCTGCAATCCAAAACTACACAGCATAAATGGTTGCTCGAAGATAAAGACTTCAATTTTAAGGAATAGCAGGAAAGGTTAGGTTTTCATCTAACCGTTCATGCACTTTCAGTGGTTTTGCCCTGTTAGTGCAACATTGTCAGAATTCGCCCAAAATTCAATCTTCCCTCCCTGCGAAACAAATAGGAACTAATTTAATAGAGATACTTGAGTGTGGTTTGTTAACTCCTAGGTCTGAGCTGACCACCAACTTGACGCCAAAACAAAAACTTCAAAATTCATTAAATAGTCTTTTTCAAAAAGAAGTATTTGTAATCATTTTTTTTATTTCTTTGTTTTTATTTCAAAAAGGCAAGTTGACATCAATATAGACTTGAAATTTCATGCAGCAATAGTTTGTAGTACACTTGCTCTTTGATTGTCATGGTGATGATAAGATGCCCAAAGATAAAGGTCAATATGTTGTTTTTGGGAACACTTGATTGAAATGGAACCATCAAGTTTTAGAAAATGAGTAATTTTCTATCACACTGCAATTCCTTCATAAACTTATGGTGAAGGAAATCTCAAAAATATTAGATAAAAAAGGCAACAGCGCAATGCTTAAACCACTAGAAGATGAGGAATGTGATCCTTTGAAGGATTAGAGTCTAGAGTGAACCACTTGTGAGTTTAGGTGTCTATAGAATTGATTGTTCATATAGTACCTTCAACATTGGAGAAACTAGCTGTTTCATTGCCATTAGGAATAAAGAACACAATGCCGACATTACACATGATGCATAAGTAAATCTGCTCTTGTTAAGCATTCTTTCAACACAAAACACCCCATTCATCTAGAAGACACTAAGGTGCTCGGTAAGGAAGAAAATTATTGCTAGTAGAACTTAAGAGGGATTGTTGAAATCAATAGGCATTTGCATAATCTGATAGAGATTATGGGGTTTAAGCTACTCCGAGCAACGTATTATAAATGCATCAAAATAAAGTTGCGCACATTTATTGGCTTCTTCCTCCTCCCAATTCATTGCAATCTCTACAAGGTTTTTTGTTTTATTGTTTGCACTCATTAATTCTTCACCTGACCCTTAAAACACCCTATTACTCAATTTTTTTGTTGCTCACAACGAACTCTTACATCAAGGGGAATGAGGCAATTTGTAGCAAGATTATTTGGGAATGGAGAGATATGTGGGTCCCTAAAGATCTCTTAATTCTTAGTCTAAAATGTGTGTGGGCAATGAAGGTCTGAAATAGCACACGTAGTAAGTTACCATATTCGCTCTGGCAACCTGACATTCGGCATTCGATTCGTTCAACATTCGAATTCGAATCAATTCGAATTCGTATCACATTCGTGTTTTGACTGTTTTGATTCGAATTCGTATCACATTCGTGTTTTGACTGTTAAATTCGTCCCAAATGCGTTAAAACGGACCCTGGAAGAATTTGATCGAACCCGTAAGGAATTAAAAAAATGTCATCTGAGCCCGCACCGAATTTTAACGCGGTTTAGCGAATTTAGGTCGAATTTGGCAGAATTTCACCTTCATTTGACTTTCAACGCATTTTATTTATTTATTTTTAATTGATTTGTTTCGCTTTACACCCTAAAGCGTCGCGTTTTTTCTTATGCAGTGGTTAAGATTTACAATTTAATAGAATTTAATTTAGAGTGTTTTAACTATAGAGTCGCGGATAATATTGTGGTTTGGAATAGATAAAGATACATCTGTACATTTGAGCTAGTAATCTAGAACTCTGTG
>MU224275.1:3733775-3745681 GCA_018584345.1 Thuja plicata
AATCCAAATTGAATTTGAATAAATCATGCTTTAGAAGAATTAGGAATATGGAGGATTTAATAAATATAAATTTATTAAAAGGGGATTTTGTGGAGGCAAATGTATTTAAATAAAATACATTAGAATATAATTTAAATTATTGATAAATGAAACTATTTAATTGACTGAATTAAATAGTTAGATGAATAAGAAGGAAAATAATATTAATAATAATATTAATATTTTTGGATGTCTACATTTTGCCCCTCTTTAATGTGGCGTCACAAGTGACGTTTCGTGAAAGAAAAGAAAATGAGTTGCCCCAGAGGAAGAGGGTTTCTAGGAGTCGTGCTGAAGCAACGACGGTATGGGGTTGTGCCCCCTCGAGAAAAGAACAGAATGGAAATAATGTTGTGGGATTTTCTCGAAAAAGAACACAATGGGAGAGGGGAAAGGAAGGAGGGAATACATAAAAGCCTTCTGAAATGCAATTAATAATGTAGCTAAGAATGCAAATGCAAATGAAATTAAATGCAGCTAATGAGCATTGGGGATCCATTTGTGTGAAAAGTATGGAGAGCACATCCGATTTTGATATTGCAATAGGAGGTATGCATCAAGTGTTAGAAAACATAGATGAAAAGATTCTTTTTGCATGGACTAGACGCTCAAACAAAAGCACACTGCAAAAGACACATGTATCAGTAGCGACTAGTCACAATGCACCAAGATATAGTAGATCGAGGTAGTGGTGAGTAGGTTTTAACTGACACAAAAAGATAAAATCAATAAAGAAGGCCTCATGACCAAGCAGTCATTCGGTCCAAAGTTCTTTCCATGAACAGGATTGATGTGATGAAGGATTTGATAAGCCGACGCCGGAAGGATGCATCCTGACGAGCAAAGATTGGATTTGATTTGATAAAAAAGATTCGTTGGCAAAAGCTGTGAACAGGATGGAGAGCAAGGACAATTGGTTGCAAAATTGATTTGGGGGAAAATAGTGTCGCAGTCTCATGAGTCGAAATGTGTGTTGAAAATGAAGACTTGGAATGAATCAAAAAGAATGAAGTGTTTATTGCATGATTTTTGAGAATATTTGATGTTTTTGGAATTTTTGGATTTTTTTTGAATTTTTTGCGATTTTTAAATATTTTTGAGATTTTATGCGTATTTAAGCTATACAATAGGACGATATATACAAAAAGATACACAGAATAGGAAAAACAAGGGTGGGAAAAAAATTCTGGGGAAAACAGGGGCTATAAGAGGGTCGGGGGGGGCTTAAGGAAGGTCATTTGTGAATAGTGAATAAATAGTAAAATTTGAGCTCTAGAGTGAAAAGATGGTTGACGAGAGGATGAAGGGGCAGCTTGGAGAGTGCATGCGCACACATGGGAGGCCCACCGAGTGACTGGTATCGGTGAGTGGACTATCCGAGACCTTGCATTTATTGTTAGTAAAGTTATTTATTGCTTTGGGGGGTAGATGGGGCATTTATGAGGGGAAAATCAATTTTCAAACCGGAGACACCAGTTCTCGAACCAATGTCTGCGAGGACGCCGATCCTTGGATTGACGTCTTCATAGATGCTGATCCCTAGATCAACTTCTTTAGAGACGACGGTGCTGGAATGACGTCTTCGAAGATGCTGGACCTAGATCTGCATCTTCGAAGATGGCGGTCAGCAGGAAAGGGCGTCAGAGACGCTGATGTATGAACCGATGTTTCTGGCTGAACCGACGTCTACACCTAAAAGGGCAAATATCGAGATGGACGGAAATGGGGAGACCCGGAGGGGGTCGGGGATGGGTCGGCATAAGACCTAGGGACAAGATGCCCCACTTTGGGAAGGTGTTAGACTAGGACTAGAAGAAAAGGTCACCGACATGGTGGATTTATGAAATTCTTGCAGGAGCAGTTCCCACCGTTGGGATCGCGAGAGATTGGCCTCCTACCATAGATTTGGAGGCGCAGCTAACAGAGGATGACTGGGGCCTATTAGCTATAGTTGGGTGGGACTATGTGCCCCATTGGCCTTAGCTATGGGCGCACAATGGGATGATGACCACGCTAATCGAGCGGTGGCATAGTGACACCACCACCTTTAACTTGCCTACTGGAGAGGCAACCATCACTTTGGAGGACGTCTGATAGATTCTACAGATACCTATCCAAGGGGAAATTCCAAGATACTGGTTGGAGGACAGTGATCACTATATGGAGATTGCTTTCAGGCGGCCGATGAGGCGGATTCATACATATCGGACCTAGATGTCCTGGCAGCCAAAAGTGGACATGAGATTGAGGTGGATAGCCCTTTATATTGCGGGATTGATCGGGGGACGCATGTTAGCGGATCGGGTGGGGCATGGTTTTGGCATGGGCTGGTCATGGGTGCTAGCACAGATTCTAGAGGAGGGGACCTCTTATTGCTGGGGGCATGTTGTCCTAGGACAGCTATACCACTATCTTCACATGGCTATGTACCGCGAGGTACGCAACATGGGGACTGAAGTGACCTTGATGTTAGTGTGGGCTTGGGAGCACATTGTAGTTTTTTGACCTATGAGAGTAAGGGAGTCACGACAGCCTGGGGAGCCTTATGCCTACAGATATAGGCTTCCCTTGAGGTACACCTCCATCGGCCAGACTGGATATTGGTGATGACGTTTAGATGAGGTACAGGTTTTCTGGTGGACCCCATACATGCTATGCGAGCCATGGGGAGCTATGGATTGGGCGGCAGGGGTGGAGGACAGGTTTGAGGAATTTTTATACCTCTCATACGTTCAGACCGATTGCTTTCTACTAGGGAGGACCATCCACCAGATAGAGAGGTACAGACCATCCAGGGTCATGCGACAGTTTGGGCTGCAGCAGGGAGTGGTGGCAGAGAATGCCTTACATCCTCATGTCACCAGGGAGGTAGGGACATGAGGCAGGTACATGGATGTTCTCACAGTGAGGGCATCCTAGAGGGATATGGTATGACTTGAATTTGTGGCATGTCTAGATATCACAGATGCAGGGATGACCCCAGAGTATGCAGCATGGTGGGCTGCACACACACCAGTGAGACTGACGGACCCAGCTCAGGTGGCTGCTCATGAGCAGCCGAAAGGGGAACTAGATGTGGATGATGGTACAGATATCGGGGATGCCCTAGAAACCTCAGCAACAGGTCAGAGGAGGAGGCTGCAGAGACGAGTGAGACCTCAGATAGAGGCATAGGTATAGGATTAGGGGCCACAGGGGCCCCCACCAGCATAGGCACAAGACCAGCCATAGGTACATGTGCAGGAACCACCAGTGACACCATAGGTACAGGGGCCACGGGGGCCACCCGTAGGGTATGTAGCACAAGAGACCTATGATACTGTCATCCCAGAGTGAGATAGTCTTCAGACGGAGTGCATGAGACTGTGAGGCTTACTAGACATGGCGGTGGTGTCTGATGCGAGTCTGCATGCAGAGATTGCCCGGATATAGGGGTTATTGATTGTAGAGACATCATGGACTGATAGGGAAGAGGGTGCACTGGACACTTTACAGGGCCGGGTGGGATCGGGGGAGTTTTTGATGGTGGACCTGACACAGGATTTGGGAGAGCTACTTACCGAGATAGGTACTCTTATAGGCCAGCTAGATATGCTGACCCTGCAGATGGAGTAGGCGACTGAGCAGATTTTTGCATTGACCTCAGAGAGGGATGTAGCACTGCAACGGGCAGAGGTGTACCGGGCTGAGCGTGACATCGCCAGGCAGGCAGCTGTAGTAGGTGAGGTTGGGCAGGTGGTGGCCGAGGCATTCATAGCTCATAGAGATGCGAACATGGTAGGCATGGAGGCATCCCATTATAGAGCACTATATCATCAGCTAGTTCCCGAGGGACAAAGATGAGACTACTTAGAGAGGTCATATTCTTAGAGCACAGTGCAGACCTCAGTGTCACAGGGATCAGTGGGGATGCCACCATGTCAACCACCAGGGCATGGAGGTGGGTCATCATAGCCACCAGTATGATTAATCAGAGGATCATATGACACATAGTTTTACATTTTTGAGATTATACATGTATATTGGCACCGAGGTGCACATGATGTATTTTATTGACAGACATTGATATATATATATATATATATATATATATATATGATTGATGAGGACTCTTATAATGCTTATGATGTATGATCTATATGATGTGTTGATGCATACGACTATATGATTACTGACATTTGATGCTTGCAGGTTGTGATGTATATGGATGACTTGATTATGTATATATGATGTATGAATTATGCAGGATGGATGATGCTTATATATATATGTGATGTACTGATGTGTGTGGATGCAAGATGTGATGTGTTTTTATGATGTATGCAATATATATGCTGATGTTTTATGAATATGTATAGGAATGCCAGATGAATGATGTTTTAACAATGCAAGACTAAAATGAATCTAAATGAATTAATTATGCAAATGGTATATGAATCTAAATGTTGTAAAAAAAATGGATGAATGCAAGATGAACCTAAAATGAATGAACTATGCAAGATGAATTAACAATGCAAGATAATGAACCTAAAATGGATGAGAAATGCGAGATGATAAAATGAATCTAAAATAAATTTAACAATGCAAGATGACAAAATGAAGCTAAAATGAATTTAATAATACAAGATGAATAATGGATTAATACTGCAAAATAATGACTCTAAAATGGATTAACAATGCAAGATGATAAAATGAACCTAAAATGAATTTAACAATGCAAGATGAATAATGGATTGATAATGCAAAACTAAAATGAATCTAAAATGGATTAACAATGCAAGATGATGAATGAATCTAAAATGAATTAAGTATGCACGCTAAAATAACAATGCAAGATGAATCGAAAATGGATTAACAATGCAAGATGAATAATGGATTAATAAGGCAAAGTTCTAAAATGATACTAATTATTAACGTGATGATTAATGCAATTTACTAATGAACAATGTGACTTGAATGATGGATCTAATGCAATCTAATGAATCTAAAATGATAAATAATGTAACTGAATCTTAATGATAGATGCAATAATGATACTAGAGGCAACATATGAAATGGATGCAATAGGTGCAATGAGACTCACTTATATTTTTTTGTTTGTTTGTGTGTATCACAATCCACTGATAAACCAGATGGGTGGACTATGGAGGATAGGGTAGGGAATGTTAGCAGGATGATGACTCAGGATGTTAGCATGATGGTGGGAAGATGTAATGCGTCATGAATGTACAAGGATCAAACTGAGCGATTAATTACAAGCGATTGGTTACAGTGATTATGTACAAAGGTTGCTGCTGAGATTTGATTGGATCATGTTACGTGTCTTGATGCACGTGATAGGTGCATGTGCTGATTGATTAGTTCAAGAGGAAAGATACATCCTGCGAGAACCCAAAGATGACGATAAACTAGATTTAAGTTGATGAGAGGAAGGATACATCCTCAAGACTCATTTCCAGAAAGATGGGACTTACTAAGTTGATTGATCAAATGCACACTACCAGCAAACTATAGAACCAACATAGGATAAGGAGAAACTCAAGACACGAGAAATATACATGAATATACCAGGGTTTGGGATAGTACAATGTATGGACAATAATGTACAAAATTATGTGTACAGAAGCTCAGGATACGAGATAGGAAGATCATTACTGACTAGTGCGTATGATATACGAACACCCAGGGAATATAAGGAATGCAGAGATTAGTGGAGATGTGGTGCTGGTGATGGAAGGAAATGAGATTTTGATAGATAATGGAATGGTCCATTATGTGTGACGTCTATTTCCAGGTTTTCATCACCCATACTTGTCCAAGGCGCCTAATTGCCAAGTTTTCACCACTAGACGAAAGTTTGTCTCTTTATTTTTCTTTTTGATTTCTTTGGATCTTTTTGATTTTTTTTGATTTTTTTGATACTGTCCAAGTGCCTGTTTACTAGGTTTTCACTGGGACAACCATTTTTTTAGCTTCATTTTTCTTCTTTTTAGAGATTTTTTTAGGATTGTTTTTCAGTGTTTTTGTGCTTTCTTCAGGACTTTTTATACTTTTTTTTTATAGATTTTCTCAGATAACTAGAATGAATAACCAGCTGTCAGGCATAGAAGCGCCTAAGATGAATGATGTTGATAGGATCATTCAATGGTTCTCCTTTAGGAGTGGAGAGTTGATATGCCCCAGAACTAAAGCATGCAGTGACAACATATGGGCCTTGCCAGGTGACTTCAAACTTGCCTTTCTTTTCCCTATCCATACCCACTTTCTGATTTTCCTTTAGCACAAGGTCGCCTACCTAGAACTGGCGTGGGTGGACCTTCTTGTTATAGTTTTTCTTGAGTCTATTCTGGTAAATAATCAAGTGATCATAAGCTTGCTGGCGCTTTTCATCTAGAGATCCAGCTGTGTGAGTCGTGCTACCCGGTAATCTTCATCATCAATTAGGCCTCTTAGTGATACTCAGAGGGAGGGTAGTTCAACCTCAATTGGTAATACTGCTTTAGCATCGTAGACTAGGGATTAAGGAGTAGTGCTAGTAGGAGTATGGTAGGAAGTGCGATATGCCCAGAGGGCAGGATTGATCTGGAGATGCTAGTCACGACCAGTATCATTGACAACTTTCTTGAGGATTTTGAGGATGGTTTTATTAGTTGCCTCAGCTTGGCCGTTACCTTGCAGGAAATATGGACTGGAGAAATGGTGATGGATATGGAGGCGAGCACATAGAGCATTGACGTATTGATTTTCAAATGGTGTGCCATGATCTATGAAGATGGTGGAGGGTATGCCAAAGAGGCAAATGATGTGATAGAGGATGAATTTGGATATCTAGACAACAGTAGTGAGTGTGAGTGGAATTACTTCAACCCACTTTGTAAAGTAATCTATAGCTGTGATTATGTACTTGTGGCCTTCAGATGAGAGGGGAGTAATCTTACCAACGAGGTCAAAACCCCAACAAGAGAAGGGCCAAGGAGGCGCAATAGGTCTAAGGTCCTGAGCAGGAGCATGGATCAAATTAGCATGCTATTGGCAAGGTAGGCACTTTTTGATGAACTCACAAGCATCATGTTCCATTGTAGGCCAATAGTACCCTGTACATAGAAGTTGCTTGGCTAGGACCATGCCACTCATGTGGGCACCATAGATTCCAGCATGTACCTCTTGTAAAGCCTAGGCGGCTTCATTTTCATCTAGACATCTAGAGAGCACGTTGTGATAGCCTCGACGATAAAGGGTATTGGCTATGAGGGTGTAATGGGATGCTCTATGGATAAAGTTTTGGCATTGGTTCGTAGTGAGATGAGGATATATGATACCATTTTGTAGGTAAGATTGGATATCATGGTACCACAGGGACTGGGGACCAACCAAGACACATACGCGATTCGATTCATCATTCTCATAAGCGGGAGCATGTAGTTGCTCAACTAAGAATTTGTATTGCATAGACTCGTGGGGAATCTCAAGAAGTGAGCCAATTGTGGCCATTGCATCAACAACTTTGTTTTGTAAATGTAGTACTTGTGTTATCTGCAAGTGGAGGAAGTGTTCTTTCAGCTTGTCAACCATCTGCTTATATGGCATCAATTTTTCATCTTTAGTTTGATACTCATCCAGGACTTGTTTGATGATGAGTTGGGAGTCGCCAAAGACCTGGATATCTATGATGTTCCATTCTATGGCCATGCGGAGTCCTGCAATTAGTGCTTCATATTCTGCAATGTTGTTTGTGTAGGGAAATCCCAAATTGAATGACATGGGGATGTGGTCACCTTGAGGTGTGACAAAAAGTATTCCTGCCCCTGCACCTTGATCTGTGTAGGACCCATCAAAGTAGAGTTGCCATGTTGGTTGTTCTTTTATCATGTACAAATGCTCATCTGGAAATTTTGTGAACAAAGGATATGCATCTACCAATAGTGCTTCGGCTAGCTGATCGGCAATGACTTGCCCTTTAATGGCTTTTCTGTCGACATACTGAATATCAAATTCACTTAGCAGCATAACCCATTTTTCCATTTGACCAGTAAGTGTAGTCCTGGAGAGTAGGTACTTGAGAGGATGCACCTTTGAAATGAGCTTGGTTGTGTGGCTAAGCATGTAGTGGCGAAGTTTTTGAGTGGCGAAGACCACTGCCAGACATGCTTTTTCTATAGGAGAATAATTGAGCTCATAACCCACTAAGGTTTGAATGATCTAATAAATAGCTCTTTCTTTGCCTTCATCATCCAATTGAGCAAGGAGTGCCCCCAGTGCGGTGGTAGTAGTGAAAATGTATAGGATGAGTGGTCGACAGGTACAAGTGGTACCAAGATGGGTGGATTAGCCAAATATTCTTTGATTTTGTCGAAACTCTTCTGACACTGAGGATCCCACTTGAATGTATTATCTTTTCGTAGGAGATGGTGAATGGTTGGCACTTGTCTGCTAGTTGAGAGATGAAATAGTGCACCAATTGTAACTTCCCTTGGAGGCTGCGTAGCTGTCAGAGTGTTTTTGGTGGAGGCATCTCTATGATAGCTTGTACTTTCTTTGGATAAATTTCAATGCCTCGTCTAGATACAATAAACCCTAGGAGTTTCCCTGATGTGACTCCAAAGACACATTTCTTAGGGTTGAGCATTAAGCAATAGTGTCCAATTCTGTCAAAGACGCATTCCAGAACATCTAGGTGATCTTCCCTTTTTACTGATTTTGCCAAGATATCATCCACATAGTCTTCAAGGATCTTGTGAATCATGTCATGAAAAATGACAGTCATGGCTCTTTGATAGGTTGCCCCAACATTCTTTAAGCCAAAAGGCATCATGTTATAGCAGAAGGTGCCCTAGGGGGTTGTGAGTGCTATCTTATGCTGATCTTCTTCTGCAATGTGGATCTGATTATATCCAGAAAAGCCATCCATGAGTGACAACATCTAATGTCCTACTGTGAGATCTACAATCATGTCTATGTTTGGCAAGGGGAAATCGTCCTTGGGACATGCCTTATTGAGATCTCTAAAATCTGTACATATCCTGATCGATTTATCAGGCTTAGAGACGGGCACCATGTTAGAAATCCAGTCAGAATAGTCAATGGGGCGGATGATCTTGGTGTGGAGTAATTTTTCTAGCTCTGCTTTGACAAATAGTGCCACTTTAGGGTGCATCTTTTTGAGCTTTTGCTTGACAAATTTGATGTTCAGGTCTACTGCTAGATGGTGAACCACCAAGTTGGGATCTAACCCTGGCATGTGGGAGTAAGACCATGCAAACTTGTTGATGGATTCCTTTAATAAAGTGACAAGATCAATTTCTTCTGCTTCAGTCAGAGATGCTGCTATGTATGTGATGGAAGGATTTTCTTTGGTACCTAGGTTGATAGGTTTTTCTTCTTCAATGAGAATTGATGACTGTTCAGGCCTATAATCTCGGATAAGAGGAAGAGGAGAATATTCATCCTCTAGTGCCTCAAAGAGGTTTTCACCAGGGGATACGCCCTTTGTTTTAACTTTTTTATGATCAGATAGCGCCCCAGAGGGGTTTTCGCTAGGGGATCAATTTTTCTATCATTTTTGCAGCTAAAGTTCTCCTCTTCCCCAAAGTATGCCTTTGGGTCCAGTTTGTAGACATATGCTGAGTCTTTCCCCCAGTCACTGCTTTGCTCAATTGCTCCCATAAAGCTTAGGAGTGCATCCTCACTTTGGAACTCGTCAACATGCATGACACTTAGTTGGTCTCAGTCTATTAGTTTGGGATGGCAGAGGGGAAGGTCAATGAAGAGGATGGAAATTTGTTGTAGGAAAACATTGCCCAGGAAGGTTTCATCGTCGAAAACATCGTCATAAGCTCTCACAACTTTCTCTTCTGGGATATCTTTGATGTCAGTGATTTCGCCCAAGGATGGACAAGAGGAATAGTTGATGAACTCGTTGGTGCCCCCATTCATGTCAGAGCCCATGCTAAGGCCCAGGTGCTTTTCTAGTCAGATAGGTACAATAGGATCTTTCATTCCTTGCTCTTCATAACCAAGGCCACCTCCTTGGTAGTTCCATTTTTCTGTCACCAGTTTGTGCGTTGCGGGGTACTTATCTTTGAAGTAATTGAGGCAACTTGTGTCCTTGGGTGGTGGATCTTTATATAGCCATTGGTTGATGTTTGGTTCCATTTCCTGGCCAGTCAAAGTACCTTTTGATATAAAAGTGGTAGAACCAAATTGTAGTGCCTTGGTTGTCTCTGATTCTATTTTGCCTAGATTAGGCTGGTGACCTTGAGTGTGAGGATCAATTGGCAGTGGTCCAACTGCGAAGGCATTAGATAAAGTGTACTCACCAAAACCTTTGTTGTTGATCTTGACCATGGACAAGGTGGAGGAGAGGATTATTTCTGGGTCTAAATGGGTTCGAGATGAGCTGGCGATAGAGGTGCCAATATCAATCCCGGGACAGTGATTGGAATGTGGAAAGGATGTCTCCAATGCATTGTAGTATGCAAAGGGCTTGGGATCTACGTGGATGGTGATCTCAGTGCCTTTATATGGGAATTTGATGGACTGATGGTAGGTGGATGGGATGACTTGCATAGAATGAATCCATGGGTGTCCGAGGAGGATGTTGAAGGGAAGGTCAAGATCAACAATATGACATAATGTATCCTGAATGATTGGGCCCACTTGAATGGGAAATGATATGGTGCCTTTAGAAGTACATTCTAGATTATCATATGCTTTTATTGTGATGACATCATTTTTTATATCAGCCTCAGTGCAACCCAATTGTTTTATGAATTTTAGAGTGCACAGATTTAGGGCCGATCCATTATCTATCATGACCCGTTTGATGGCAAAATATTTAACCATGACAGCAATACAGAGTGGGAGATTATGATTGGTTTCTTTGGAGGGTACGTCTGTTGGTCTAAAGGAGACCCCACAAGATGCAGAGAGGTGTCCCAAAAGGTTTTGGAATTCAATGAGGTTGATGTCACTGGAACACAGGATTCTTGCAAGGATTTATTGAGGATCTCTTGATAAGTGGTTGATGTGTGGAGAAGATCCAGGATGGAAATTTGGGCTAGGGTATTCCCTAGGTGTTCCAAAATGTTGTATTGGGTCCCAGCAGATGGGGCGGGACCGACACCTATGACTGTTATCCTACCTCTACAAGTGGTGATGGTGCATTGGTTATTGGTACCCTTGACATAGATGACATTGACGGAGGACTGGACTTGGGATATACACCTGATGAGATTGTCATAGTTGATATATGCATTGGTATAATATTTTCTGTCAGTGTTTTCCGCTTATTTTCCCTTTCCCTGATCAGAGGACTGAGTAGGATTTCCTGGGCCTGTACCTTAAGTGTGTTTAGGGAATGCATTTTGATAAATTTTAAGGCCTGCGTTTGGCGATGATTGGGAAGGAGAATCCACTTCGATCTCCTTGCGGTCAATGAGATCCTGGATATAGTGTTTCAACTTCATGCATTTGAGAGTGGTGTGTGTAATCACCTAAAAATGGTCACCTAAACCCTAGACCCCCAATCTCAGCAATTAATCAAGAAACCCTAATCTTGATTATTCTAAGTCCTAAATCAAACAGGCAATTATCAAATTCAAACTGATCTGACCTAAACCCTAGGTCCTAATCGATCATCTTACTTGATTAGTTAATTAATTCCTAAAATCACATTACATTGGAAAATAAACATTATGTTAATTATTTAATTGATATTATGACATATTAATTAAATAAAAACTACAAAATTGTCAATTAAATAAAAAATGAATTAAATTAATTATAAAATCATAAATGTGCATTCAAAATCAATTTAATTATTAAAAATGCATATGACATCATCAAATCCAGTTAACTGATTTATCAAA
>MU224275.1:3751129-3763024 GCA_018584345.1 Thuja plicata
TTGGATACTGTCTGTGTTTTGGATTTGTCAATGTTCTTCAAGCACTTCAAGCACAAAATCTACCTAAGGAATTGGCATAGCATGAAAATACTTGCTCGTAAGCTTAGGCACACACACAAGAGCTAATTAGAATACAGCTGTCACCAAGCACGCAATGGATCCAGTCCTAACATCGTATTATCCGGTTCCAAATGCTCAGGGTGGCATGAATGTACGAGTGATCTTGGGGAAGTTACTATCTTCCTTGCACAAGCATTATTATCTTTCGGGGGTGTTCCGGGTAGCTTCTAAGCCTAGAGTGTTTAGTATGGTTCTCCATTCAATTGTATCCTCTATGTTCACGCAAGCACGATTTAGGCATATAGCCCCATAGAGCGTCTTGACAAAAGTGGTCACGTAAACGTGATTGAGACCGCGAGGCCACACTTAAGTTAGACAAGAGCCGAGTATAAGCTCAAATGCCAATCAAATCCCGAGGCTTTAACCCCAAAGAGTAAAATTGATTAACGTGAGTTAGAGTGGTGTGGCTTACACCTTGTTCTCATGTGGGTCATTCCTGGGAGATTTTTTCCTCAACTAGCAGGCCCATCTAAAGGATTCATAGTAACTTAGATTGGCGACAAAAAGGAGTCTGAATTTCTAATTTTCCCACAAAGGGGAAAAGAGGATACTCTCCTATCCAGTATTATTTTCTCCACAAACATGCAGGACACACTTTGTTCTTTCCAAAAGATTCAATTGTTCAACACTAAGTAAGTGTGTCTAGGTTTTTGATCTTGCCAAAAGGGAAGAGAGCATAATCCCCTAACACTCACTTAGGATTAAACAAAAAAATATAACTAATTAGTCTAGGTGCCTAAAAAAAAGATTAATGCAAACACGATCATTTGGTCGATGTAGATCCGAGGCAACCTGTAAGACAAAGTGAGTAGTTTTGAGTTTGTGTCTTTTACAAGCGGTGTTGAAAAACAATTAGTTAGTATTCTATGAATATTGATCTTTGACAAGAGTTATTAGCACAAGAAACACTTAACAATTGTTAGTACATGATAAATCCAACTTAAACAGAGCACAGATGCCGGTTCAGGGCGTAGACGTCGATTCTGGTTTTTGCCTAAAAAATGACAGTAAGCAGAAAACAGGCTAAAAACACAGAAAAACTAGAAAGATGTTATACCAGTTGGACATGCCGGTTTACAGATCGCAGTTGCCGGTTAAGCGCAAACACCATTTTGTGAATCGTAGACGCTGGTTCATGAACCAACATTTACAAGGCCGCTGATGTACCTGCAAACACAAAAGATAGAAAATAAGGTTACTTTTCTTCTTCTTAGTCTTTAGTTTGATCAAATTTAGCCATTTTGAGAGTATAAAAACAACTAAAAGCTAGTGTCCTTTAAACCATTATCAAGATTTATTCTCCTTAATGAAAATTTGGCATAATTTTTGCTTGTAAAATCAGTCTCTACTAAAAAATAGAATGATAAGATGCCTAAAATCAGTAGGAAAACCAGAAATCTTGATAAACCAAAAAGTTGTGTTTTGTAAACTCTCAAACTATCTCTTCTAGGCGGAGATGCCAGTACAGAGCGGAGATGCTGGTTCAACACAGATGCTGAACAATAGTTCAGGTAGAACCAGTGTTTGTACAGACGCGGATCCACGTTCTGGGAAAAATTTGAAAGAAATAGACAAGAAATTAGAAGGTATTTAGGGACGTGGGTCCCACCGGGTGTGCCAGAATGTAGTATGAGGAACTCTTCAATCTGTTGGGAGCAAGCTCAAACATAAAACATTAGTGGGTTAGCACATAAGATCAATTATAAATCATATGAAAGAGTAAGCAAGCAACAAAGAACACCACATAACATCAGATTAAGCTATAAAAATAAGTAAACAAATGCACCCTATTTTACTCATTTTGATTTTCTCTTCTTGATAGGATGTAGGTGTGCTCTCTCAAACAAAAAAATGACATAAATCCCCAAGGCAATGTAACTATGGAATGCAAGATTGGAATCAAAGGATAAATTCAAGAGCTAGTATGGAAAACTAGTCTTAAAATCCTTCCTAAAGTTGATGCTCAAATTGATATGCAAGACATGATATTAAAAAGCTATGATGCAAGAACTATGCTATGAAATGAGAAACATGATTCATTTTATCCAAAAGGAAACTAACATGTAACATCTAAGTGATTTAAGCATAAACTAAGAGCATATGGAAACATGAAATCTATAGTTATGAACTTTTAAATGCAAAATAACATGATAGCAATGCAATATTGAGAGATGAAAATATGAGAGGAGAAGGCCTCTATTTATAGAGTTTTTGGAGAGAGGAAGAGGCTTGGATGAAGTGGCACCTATGTGGCATCCACATAAGATCCACATGGGAGACATATAGACTTGAAAAGATGACCAATTTTGAGTCAAAATTGGCATTAATATTGAGTAGCTCAATATTTCAAAAGAGGAGACAAAGTTGTAAGAGGGAATTAAAGAGGAATGGGTGCCCATTTTGGAGATATTTTCCCCATGTGGGTGAGCATTCCATTAGCCTTAAAAAGGTTAGGAATCACCCATAAATCATGGTTAAAAGGATAGTTAGGTGGGGAAGTATACTTAGGAAATGAGGTGATGGGAGTAGGGTAGGAATAGGGTAGGCTTAATAGGTTCCTAGCTAGGGTTTAGATTATAATCCAATTTGAATTTGAATAAATCATGCTTTAGAAGAATTAGGAATATGGAGGATTCAATAAATATAAATTTATTAAAAGGGGATTTTGTGGAGGAAAATGTATTTAAATAAAATACATTAGAATAGTATTTAAACTATTGATAAATGAAACTATTTAATTGATTGAATTAAATAGTTAGAGAAATAAGAGGGAAAATAATATTAATAATAATATTAATATTTTTGGACGTCTACATCCTCTAGTCAAGGTTTCCCCATAATCATATCAAGTGTTAGGTGTTCTTGTATTAAGCTTCATTGGATGTATATTTGATTTATGTTTAAGTTGCTGAATTTGAATAATTAGCTAAACACTAATTCACGCCCCTCTCAGTGTTTCCAACAATTGGTATCAGAGCCTGGTCCTTAGAAAGAAAATTTTAACCACTTGAGGAGATCATGGATTCACCAGAAGTCAAACATCTAAAAAAGAATCTTGAAGAAACCCTTGAAGATCTAGACAGATCTGAGAAAGAAAATGAAGAACTTAAACTAAAATCTGATGGCTCACAAATGCTTATCAAGAAACTAAGGAAAGAACTAAAAGAGTGCGCCAACAATGATTTGAAACTGAATGAAGAGAACATGTCTCTGAAAGATAAGATAGAAGAATTGAATGATCAGTTAACTGATAGCTTAACAGCTATTTAAGAGAAGAACAAAGAAAACAAACAGTTGGATGAAGAACTCAGGCAAGCCAATATGAGAATCTTGGATTTGGAAAATATCAAGAACAAAATTGAATCTGAACTATCAGGAGCAAAATACAAGATTGATAAACTACACACAAGATCTGATCTGATTCAATCACAACTCTATGCACAAAAGATAAAAGGTGACACCACTGGTATGGGATAAAATTTAGATCAAATTGAGATCAACTCATCACAAGAAAGAAATAAATCTCTAACATAATCTTCAGAAGAAAAGAAAACAGAAAATCATGAAGAGACTAAAGTAGAAGATAAGCACAAGGCAATCAACTGTACTTGCTATGCCTGTAACAAGCATGGACACTTGGCAAGAGATTTTAAGAATGTAAGACCCTTCAATGGTTACTGTTACTCTTATAATAAGTTTGGTCAAAGGGCTATTCATTGCAGAACAAATCAAAGAAATCAGCCACAACTGAACCAAAGGAATCAAACTCAATTCAATCAGAGAAATCAACCTCAAAGAAACTTGCAGAACATTACATGTCAGATATGTAACTACAATGGACACACAACCAAGCAATACAACACGATGAATAAAAACACCAGACCTCCTATCATCTGCCACTCATGTGGAAAAGATGGACATATCTCAAGGTTTTGCAGATCAAAAGGACAAGAGAATCCCAATAAGTCTTTGTTTGAAGAATCAGGAGAAGTCACATTTGTGGAAGCCAAAGCTAATTTAGATAAAATATGGGTTGAAGTAAAGAAAGATAATGAAGAGAACAAGGTAGCAGATGCATCCTTAGTGGACACACCTTCTACTTCTGAATAGTTGGACCTCATGGTCTTAGGGGGAGCTATTCTAGCTCTGAACCCCTACATGGATGGTATACTCACCTCTAATTATGCGCCTATGGATTCATGCAAGTAATCACAAATTAAGGTTGTATTTATTCATGCATTGCCTTTACTTATTCAGAACAAAGTTTGAAATTCTCTCTATAAACCACTTTATGACAACGAGCATTAAATGCAATTAATCTTTATATAAATTGGCAAAAGATCTTAAAATAGTTTCACTTTGCATTTGAGATTGAGGCATTCAAAAAGCAGATAAGCATCGAGCATCAAAGGACTACAGCTTGAAGGATTAGCTGGTTTGTGAATGGATTACATTTGGAACAGAACCCTAGCAGTCGTGTCATTTCAGAATCATCGTGAAACCCTACTTAACCTACTTGCAAGTATGGCAACCCCTGTTGTATTTTAAATTGCTGAGATGAAGAGATTTTTTTTTAAGAAGCATCCATTCAAGTCCATATTGGATGATGTCAAAGGAGCATTCTCTAGGACTCCTCTTGGAGTCGTACATGTAGAAGACATCCGTGCATATGTTTATTGCAAGAAGGAAATAGTTGGAGACAACAACATTGCATCTCTCATGGGTTCTATGATGAAACCAGATTATACATTCAAGGATGAATACACACATCTCACTGATGACCCTATATTTGAGTATTCCAATGCGCACAAGTTTTATGAGCCAAAATGGGTGAAAATACTACTGAGTAGGATACATGATGATCTATACTAGATAGGTGAGGTTCCTATCCACATCACTGCTGATCTAACTCATGAGATGACTAGTAAAGATGTTAAGAAAAAATTTGAGCAAGCATGCTTATCCATGAGTGATAGGCGTAGTATGACAATTGATCCCATCAAGGAAGATGACATAAAGCTAGTTACCATGATACTAGGTTATAAATTTCAGCATGCAAGTAGATTAAACAATGTATCTGCAGCCACTATCTTAGCAACAATAAAAATGGTGAAAGACAATACTCAGTACAACCTATGTGAGATATTGCGCTCTCAATTGATTGACAACATCTAAGCTATCAAGCATGACAAGAGCAAGATATTCAGGTTTGGTTCACTGATCATATATCTCTACTTCCACATAGTAGGAAAGGTTGCAAACCTCTACCTAGACAGAAGCAAACCCACTATGTCACAAATTTCACTAAAAGCCACATTAGAGAGTAGTGTTAAGGATTCTATGGATATGTACATCAAGAAATTCAGGATCAAGATGCAGAAGAGGTTCAAGATACCCAAGAAAATAGTTGAGAAGTACAAAGACACCATATGCTTCATGGTGGAGACTAACTGTACTTGCATGGAGGCAGTTGAGCCTAGGAAAAAATGGATTCACCCTCTTGGTTATGAAGTCAAAGAACATGTTTTGGAAGGTTATGCTCAAGTCCTCTTATCTGCACCCAAGGATCCTAATGAACCTAGGTGGGGAACTTATAGAGAAAATAAAATTCAAGTTGATTCTATCTTATACAGCACTAAGAACAAAAGGAAGGCATCTAGGATTACCTCAAATATCCTAAAAGTTCATGGTGTTACACAAGAAGATCTAGATAGAGCTAGAGAAGCTAAGATATCCAAAGAACTTAAGAAGAATCCCATAGAAGTAAAAATAGAAAAGACTGATGACATGCCCAAGAAGAAGAAGAAGAAATCAAATGAAGATACATCTGCACCATCAACAACCATTGATCTGGATGCATCTCCACCATCAGTACCTAGCAAGAAGTCTAGAGGAAGGAAGCAAGCGCCCACTAGTCATCCATCCTCAAGAACTACAAGGAGCAAGGTAAAGAACACTCAAGCTCCTCTTGAGGTAGGTTTTAGACCTAGTCTTAATTTCTTAAGGAATAGAATTGTCAATGAAGGAAGACTAGAGTCTCTCAAGAATGTATATGACAAATATCAAGAGATAGACAAATCAGAAATTCATTCTATGATCATTTCTCATATGATTAAGTTCAAAAGGACTGTATTAGAACTTAAGACTGTCATACCAAACAAGGTATGGAACATACTTGATATGTTGAAGAGGCAAGCAATTGAAGAGGATATGAGGATAAGAGAAGAAACATTGGATAGTCTTCTCCCAGTGTGCTCGCATCATGAGAAAGTCATTTTGTTGGATTTAGTAAAGCCGCACCCAAGAACCAAAACAAGAATTATTCATATCATGAACAAGGAGTATGATCTGGTCAGTGAAGAGACTCATAAGGCATTTGAGTAGGTATTTTTGGATATACATATGTATCCATAAACAATTCCTACATCTAAGGAAACTCCGGTTCCTCCCAAATAGGTTGCAGAACCAGTAATTTAGAATGCACCTAAGACAGGTCCATAGGTTTCAACACCCTTAGTCTCAATAGCCTTTGATACAAAAAAGGATTCAAGGGATACTATAGTGATTGATGATATCAAGATATCTATGACCCCTTTTGATAATGATATGGATAAATTTGAAAAATTATTTGTAAACTCGGAAGAGACAGAGAAGGCATGCACAGATGATACATCCTTGCAACAATATCGAGTTCCCTCTATAGATTCAATAGACTTGAACAAAGAGGAAGATAATTAAAAAAATGAGATACCAGTCATGGAGATCCCAGTTAAAAGTGAATGCATGGATACTAGTTAGAATACCATATTCACACCATCCATTCAACCATCCACCTCATTGTTGTCAAGTTTAACTCCTGACTCAACAAGTATGGATGCTTGGGGAGAAGAAGACCTGATCAAGATCAGTGTCTTAGCCATGGAAAAGGCCAAAGAGAAATAGGTTATGATGAATCCTCTCTTCTTGGAATCAGTAAACATTCTGAATGACCTTGTACCTACGGACAAGAAAGTAGCAAAAATTTAGTCAGTTTATGATGTAGACAATATACTAACAAGCTTCAAAGCACATTTTACAAGCTTAGTAGACTCAAATACTAGAATTGCAGAAGATGAGTACAAAAAGGAAAGGTTGAATGAACTGGTAAAGAATTTTTCCTTAGATTTAAAATCATTGAAGATTGGTCAGTCTATATTGAAAGAGTTGGCAGCTAAAGGCAGAAAAGTAATAGCCAACTGCATGGATATGGTGAAATTAACCTATTAACATATCAAGAAGATAGAGGAGGCAGATATCTTGGTAGAGAGTGTTAGGAAATCAGTTGAGACATCCACACAAGACATGAACATCTGCAACAAGTATCTATCAAGGTCAGCTTGAAAAGATATAAAAAGCCAAAATGGAGATCAATAAGATAAGGACCCGATAGACTCAGTTGAGAAATGCACTTGCACCCTCCTTAATAGTTCTAGATGAGAACATCAAATAGATTGATGACACTATTGTCACATATTATCAAGGTCCCTGCATGGACTTGATAAAAATGGATAAGCTCACTTATTCTCTATGCACCCATCTCCAGACAGTTGATGCAATGAAGGCATTCTAGCAGCAGGAGATAAAGAATCTTCAGGTTGTATATCCAGATGTATATATGGAGTAAGTATATATGGAGTATGTATATATTATAATTTTGACACCTTTGTCATTAATGTCAAAGGGGGAGTAATATACAAGGAATATGTGTAGTATATATTATAAAGTATAATGATATACAATTTTTGGGTGTTAGTCAATTTTGAGTAACTTGGCTACATTCCTTTATTGCCATTAATGAAAAAGGGGGAGATTGTTGGCAAGTTGACTCCCAAGAATTATATGGCTTATTTTGTGTTTTCATTATGGCAACAAATTCATACAAAGTTTTTGATAGTTAACTATGAAGTGAAAATTGACTAAGTGCAGAAGACAGAATAGAACAGTGACTTGTAGTCGATCAGGCATCAACACACGTGCGTACGATCACATCAGGTTATGCGTGTTCAAAATTAATCTCTATGGTATGTTATTATGCTTACCCTATACACACATGGTATGGAATGGCAGTACAGACAAGTTACAGAAAGAACAAGTTCACTAGCAGTCCAGAATACAGAGTATGAAGCCGACTTCATTGTTTTGATTAGCGTGTAATCTTTTGTTATGTAAAGGCTAAGCACCTATTGTAATAAGTTTGTAAGCATGTATTAAACATTTTTGTAAACACCCTTAAGCCAATTCATTTTGAAGCATTGTATATTATGTTTTTGGGCCGACTAAGGTCTTGTTTGTAGTCGCATCTATTCATGCATAAAGATATATATATATATATATATATNTATTCATACATAAAGATATATATATATATATATATATATATATATATATATATATATAATACAAAGATACATTTAAAGTGTCGTTGAATAAGTTAGAGTAGATGTATAGCAGAGAATTATGAAGATATTAGTATGAGATAGAGCCCTTAAAGTAGTTAAGAGCATAAGCACATAACTGGAACTGGTCAGACATCTGTGCCACATACAAAATTTCATCTTTGGATATAGTGTATATCTATTCTCAGGAGGTTGTAGCCTTCCTTCTCTTTAAGCAGTGAGCTCTTGGAAAATGAGTCCTCACCCCTAATAGGGTTGTTTGTAAAAGAATCCTAATAGGGTCAGACCCTTAACCAGGTCATTGTACTCACATTGTAAAGACTGCTTCTAACAGGGAAAAGGAACTTTAATAGGTTCATTATACTAGTACAATATTTGTGGGTACTAATTCCCACCGGGGTTTTCCTCTAATCAAGGTTTCCCCGTAATCATATCAAGTGTTATGTGTTCTTGTATTAAGCTTCATTGGATGTATGTTTGATTTATGTTTAAGTTGCTGAATTTGAATAATTAGCTAAACACTGATTCACCCCCCCCCTCTTAGTGTTTCCAACACAATTAACTCCTCAATATATTCAAACAGGTGCAAACTGTGGGACCCTAAAGTAGGGTACTTCATAACTTCTGCATTTCAAATAGAATGACTTTGACAAACTTGTCATATTAACTCAAAGGGATCTGCAAATGGACATTGATATTTAATTTCACGTCTACAACACCTTGGAACACTCGTATCATCATGGGTATCCATCTAGCCAATGATGCAGACCTCCAAAGTAGGTCACTTAGCAAACACTGAAAACATGCACAAGTGCAGAATTGGGTAATGACCTCCAAATGGCTATCTCCAAAACCCACTACAATCACTCTATGATAGGCACTGAACACGCTTTCCAAGTGGTTTCTCATAAAAACCATCAGGCCTCTTTTTACATGCATTCAAAGTAGGCCTTGTCCACAAGCCTTTTTTGGGAGAGTGACTTGTGCCTTAGAGAAATTTTTAATTAGCCACTCTAAAATTATCATGAATTTTAGACTTCCAATAGTGGCTTTGATTGGGGATGTGTGCCCCATGTGGGCATGCAAAGGAATTAGAATCTCATGGTAGAGAAGACCATTAAAAAATAAAAATCAGACTTCTTCGTCTTCTCTTCTCTCCAAAAACTGGGTCCTTATTGAAAACAAAACACCACACAACTAAAAGTAAAGCAACTGTAAAAACATATACAAATTATCCAAAAATGGCCTTAAGCCCTTTCACAACTGAAGTTAGCACTTACCTCTATCAAAAATATGATTCTCATCTCCATGTATCAGAGGTAAACTGAAATCATTACTTCCATTCACCTGATCAAACACACTGCTATATATCTTCAACATATTATATAAAAAATAATCAGCATACTCACCATCAACTGGAAATACCAAGTCATTAAACCACCATGAATTCTCATCATTGTGTGACATCAAAATATCACACCCATTACTACTACTAACTGGATGAGAAGACAAGCATTCCAACTCCATCACATAGCTGGGAATATGCTAACTTACTTCAATACATGTTTGGATATCAATGGAAATTTTTTCATATTCAACCTCATATGTATCACACAAACATTTAGGGGAAACATGATGAACCATAACCTCTGAATTCATTCTTTGTTTATCATGAGAAAATTCATGAATATTTTCACGTTAAAAGAATTTTCAAGATCAACATTAGAAGAGGATTGATCATAAAAGAAGGGAGCTGAATAAAAAATTTCATCCTTGCCACCACAATCACATGTTTCATAATTTGATAAACCATTCAACTTATCTATATTATCAATGGTTTCTTCATATAGAGGATTAGAAATCATATGAAAACCATTCTCAAAAGTATTATGGAAAAGCACTGGCTGATCCATATCTATTTCATCATCAAACAGTGAATTAAAAACTTTATTAAATCCACTATTAATTTCAATATTACAACCATCATAAAGGAGGGAAAAATCTGAATTAACATCATTACTATTCGACCAACCATCATGACTATGAGTTTGAGAAGACGAACAACTATAGTTATGATTTCCAGAAAGAAAATCCTCACTAATTTTAACAAAACTTGCAAGGTTCCTCTGACCACTTTGAGACTCAACCTTCTTAAAAAAACACGTTGGATTAAGAATACCTTGTTGATGAGAAAACTGAGAAGGAAAATAATCTGCTATATGAAAAAGTGCTTGTGCTGGGACATAATATACACAATCATTTGCAACACTTGACAATTATTCATCCTCTTCATAAGGCTGCATATAAACCATCACCTTATCCTCAAAAAGATCAGGGCCTTTCAAAAGCAAATCAGAATTTTTCTCTACCAATTCCTCACAAATATCTTCTTGGACATCCCCATGTGAAAAAAACATGGATTGAGAAAAATATTCCTTATTGGAAACAAAGATTAAAACTTCTTGGCTCATATCTTTTTGTGCAAAGGAATGACCACGACAACTTTCATCTGCATCATGGTCACTTCTTGTTGTTCACACAAATCTACCTTAAATTGAGACAATAAATCTGCACTATGTGTTGAATAGAAGAACAATCTACAGACTGAAAGAAAAAATTGTCAACTAAAGACTCATCTTCATCATCTTGCTGTTCATTGATTTCATCATCAACGTAATAGTCCGCATTATCAACATTTTCATAGAAAAAATAGATTCAACATCATCATCATTACTAGATTCATATTTTTCACCTAGCTTGAGATTCATTGCTTCAAAAAAAATCTTACAGTGCATTAAGGATTCTCATCCTTCTTCTCTTCAAGCTCTTAAGACCACTTGTGATCCCTTAGGACCACTTAAGACAACTTGTGACCCCTTAGGACCACTTAAGACAACTTTTGACCCCTTAAGACCCCTTACCATACACTAATGTATGGTAAGGGGTCCTAAGTTGTTGCAAGGGGTTTTAAGTGGTCCTAGGACATATTAATGTGTTCTAGGACCCCTTAAAAACCCTTATTGTGCGTAAGATGTAGAGAGAGGGGTCTGAAAGTGTCCTAAGGGATGATAAAGGATAGAGTGAGATGAAGGGAAATGAAGGGGCATAGAGAGAGGAGGAGGAAGGGGATAGGGAGAGCGAGTGATGGGGAAGGGAGAAAGGGATAGATGAAATAGAGAGAGAGGAAAAGTTGTGGGGAAAAGGGAGAGAGTAGAAAGAGGGAGAGTATAAGATTGAGGGAAATGGAGAGGGGGAGAGAAAAGAGGAGCATGAAGGAGATAGGGAGAGTGTGTGAGGAGGGAGGGGGAAAGAAATAGGTCAAATAGAGAAGGAGAGAGAG
>MU224275.1:3781266-3797003 GCA_018584345.1 Thuja plicata
AGTGATGCTCAAATGCTCTCCTTTCTTCTCCATAGAGGTTGATATGTTTCTCTTTGACAAACACCAATTGCACAAAGAACTTGAAAGCTTGAATTGATAATGGAAATTACTAGGAGATAGTGGTTCTCAAAATTTCGTGGTTAACCTTGAATGAGAGAAATGTCCTCAATTTATAGAAAATGAGACACATTTACGTGAGATTGCATAAAATCAATGCACCAATCAAGATTTTGGTTGGTAGGATGTTTGGAAGCATGAAATGGGGGAGAGATATTGAGAAGATATTGACAATATTTGTGAAGCACCTTAATAGGGATGAGAATCCTCAATTAAGGGATATGATATTTAGGTGAGATTATGAATCATAAATCAAATCCATAATCACATATTCTTAAATATTCCTCAAAATCAAATTAGATTTATGAAATTATAGGAAATCTCATAAATTTGAAATTAGCTAATTAATTAATTATTGGAGACTTAGGGAAATAGGGAATAAATAAAGTTTGTTTATTTATTCAATTAGGACTTAGGATAAATTATTGGTTATTCATCCCAAAGGGGAAAATAGTGGAGCATAGGTCAAATTGAAGGTGTTGATGTTGAATTGGAAGAATTTTGATAATATTGATAAGGATTTAGGGTTAATTCTGAGGGTTCCAGAATAGTTTAGGAAATCACGAGGACTCAATGAACTTTGACAATGCGCCCAGATAATGATGATTGGAAAATGATTGAAAATCACCAATGAACTTTGATGGCATCGCAAGATTGAAATGGGGAAAAATCAATGATTTTGGACAATGTTCCTGAAATGATAATTAGAAATAGTATTGACAATAATGAACAACACTATCGAATTAAAATTGATACGTTGATAGCGATAACACCGATGATCTTTGACAGTGTTATCAAATGGTTGATTGAAAGGATACGAAGCATTGATGATCTTAGACAATGCTCCTAAAATGATAAGATTGATTGAATTAAAATTAGGGTTTGCTCGTTTGGTTTGAAATTGGGTTAATTAGGCATCGATGAACTTGGACAATGCCCTGGAATGGTCAGAATGAGTCCAAACAATTCTGGAAATGATTAGGAATAGAATAGAAGGGGTTTGAATTGATTTAGGAAGGTTTAGAATGGTTTGGGATTGAATAGGATCAATTTAGGAAGGTTTGGGATAGTTTAGGATCGGTTGGAAATGATTTGGGAAATGATCGATTTCATAAAGAGAGTAGAAATGTTAGTAATTGATGACATAGAAGAATGACACAATATTAGTGAATGATAAAGATCAAACACACAATATAGAAGACATTTTAAAAAGGGGGCATAGGCAATGAACCATTTTTAGGTGTCTACACTATAATATGTTCAGTCAAAGGAACAATTAGCTGACATATTCACCAAGGCATTACCGAAAGATACATTTGAGTACCTGAGAAAGAGACTAGGGGTCCAACCCTTGTCTATCGTTCAGTAAGTTGACTAGGATATTGCATCAGCCTATACACAAATAAGAAAATCACTTATGTTGATGCAACCAAAGAGATGGATTGCAAAGATACATGTGTACACAACAAGGTACAAATCTACACTGAACACCAAAGATTATTTTGGCTAATATAGAGCTATATTATTGATGAAAGGGAAATTCAAGGAGTATATTATAAAAAGAAGAAATGATATAAATTTGGAATATTTACTTTGACATTGTTGTCAAAGGGAGAGAGATTTGAAGGGAGAGACACTCAGGGAGAGAGAATATCCAGAGGGAGAGATTATCCCGGGGAAATCCAAAGGAGAGATATTATATATATACATATGAAATATCTATCAAAGGGAGAGGAATATCAAAAGAGAGAGAAGTATCATAAGGAAGAAATGGCTTATTGTTGTAAAAGGAAAAAGAGATTATCAAGGAGAGGAATAGTCAAGGGACAACACAGAACAAAGACATAAGCTACTACATCTATCTAGTAAAGGGATTTAATATTGAAAAGTACACTCTAAAAGAAACAAATCAAAGTTATATGAGATTATCGAGAGCCAAAAATTTGTATTGGTTATAGAACTATAAGTTTGGTAGTTTGATGAACTTCAACTATTGTATTTCATATTGTATTAGTAATAATATAGTGTGATAATGTAGTGTGTTTCCATCAATTCCAAAGGGAGATATTGATGAACCATAACTAATTGAATGTTTGAAGATGTTAAGTTGATCACCAAAATGTAGAAAGATAATGCAAGACATTAAATTAGTTAATGGATTGTATTTTAATTGATGTCAACTTGATATAATATGATTGGTTATATAAAAAGTGTCAAAAGACTTTAGAGAACCATAAAGATAAAGGTTATGCTACCAGTAATGCATAAAAGTTTAGTATTCACAAAGTGGAAACATACATCAATAGATAGTGCACATCGATGGATAAAGAACCCCGAGATTAAAGTCACAGTGATGCCCAAGCAAGAAACCCAACAAGAATTACCGATGAGAATAATCAAAAGCATTACCGATGAGAAGAATCACAACAAATACTGACAGATAGAAAAATAGTATTACCCGACAAACAGACAACCCCAATAGACAGACAACCCGATGGAGAAACCCAAGAAGAACTCAAGTGTTGACCAAATTTAAGAAGAGTTAAAACACTTAAAGGAACTGAAGTTCATAAATGACAAAAGACTTAGCTGGCAAGAGCTAAAGGAGTTAAATAGCTGTTAACATTGTTTTCATTGACAATTTAAAACCAGAGATAAGTGAAAGATTTAAAGCTATTTTATTCCAGTTTTCAAAGAGATATCTACAAGATAAAACAAGAGTAAAAATTTCAAGAAAGATTGGCTAATATTGCGGATCACACCAAGAAAAATAAATTCAAGAACTGAGAAATGATGATATCATGTCTATAAAGAGACAATAGAATTCATTATGAATTAGGGGAGTGAAAAGAGAACAAGGATGCTGGAGAGAAACTGATGAAGAAAAAATTCATAGAGTCCTGATCAATCAAGATAAAGAACAGAGATATATTTCTACGGACACCGAGCAACAGAGCACAACATCACCGAGAAGAAAGAAGTGGAGCAAATGTATTGAAAAGATACATTGATTAGAAAGGTATAATGAGCTTATAATAGATTTGAAAATCTGCAAGTCTATAGTTGTATATGTGAACAAATCATTTACTATTTCAATATAACCATTGGATTAGAAAGTCTCTTAACCGAGAAGGACTTAAAAATCCTTTATATATTGAGATACATCCCAAGGAGTATCAAAAAGTTTGATCATGAAGATAGCATGAGATGCCAGATACCATTTGAAAAACTACACTGGGTTTGGTCATAGAAGGTAGCATAGAGATTCTAGTTATCAAGTGACAAACTATTCTATTTAAATCCTCTAACAAGGTCATACCTAACAGTGTGTTTGTAAACATTAACAGGGTTGGTTCTTCACCGAGCTCACTTCAGAAGAGTGAAATTTTTGGGTTACCGGTCCCAAGTGGTTTTTCCCTTAATAGGGTTTCCACATCAAAAATCCATGTGTCAAATGTGTTTATGAGTCATTACTTTAGTGTTTTTCATTACACATAACTAAATATGGATTGATTGGTATTACACTAAGTCATTTACTATGTTTCGGTAAATGAAAGGCTGCTAATCGGTAAACAGTAAGAACAAGGTTTAAAAGTGAACTCTGGACAATATTTATTTGATAAGTTTATTTCAAGGAATTCATCTTATAGGACTAAAGATAAGTAGATGCTTAATATTTTGGTACTAAGTTTTTAGATTGATTTATTGGAATATTTGTTAGGCCACTGATTCACCCCACCTCTGAGTTATTCTAATAGTTAGGAATAGAATAATTATCCTTTAAAGATTCAATATTCAAGTTCCTAAAATCAACACAAAGCCTTATATCACCATTCTTATTCCTTAATGAGACCAAATTAGAGACCCAATTTGAATGTCTTATGGGTTGAATAATACCTGCATCTCACAACTTCATCAATTCTTGTTGCATTTGGGGGCCAATAATGGGTTGATTGGTCTCTACTTTTGTTTGAATGTCTTAGCATTTGGTTTCAGTGGGATTTCATGTTGGAAAAGGTCCTTCCTATAGGCTTTTAGGTACTCATAAGACCAAGAAAACACATGCTTGTGTTTCCTTAACAATTTTATTAGATTTTTCCTAATATGGGAATCTAACCTTCTTCCAATATATACTATTTGAGGTATTGTTTCAGATCCTAAATTTACTTCCTCCAAATCCTCAATTTTAGCACTGCTCCTTTTTGATAAATGATCATCTTGATCATTGAACAATGATTCTATTTCTATCAACCCCTTAGGAATATGATTAGAACTTAACTAGACAACCTCATTTCCCAAAACAATATCCTTGCCATCAATCACCTCAACTAAAGAATTACAATCTACATGCTGGGCTTCATAATGGTTCAGGCATTGAATAAACCTGAGAATATCCTGGTCATCTTCAAAAAATTTCCATTTGTAAACATTATCAGGGACAACTGGTCTACTCTTGAATTCCACAATTGATACCCCACTAAAATTCAAATCACAATTCATTAAAGCAACATTAGCCAGAAAATCAGCCATGATGTTTTTTGACCTTTCTATCCATTCAATGTTAAAGGCATCAAAAAATTCAATCCGATCCCAAATAGCATGCTTGTAAATTTTTAATCTATCATTTTTTTACAGCATACTTGGATCTAACTTGTGTTACTACCAGCTCAGAATCACCATAAAATTTTAAACATTTGATACCATGCTTAGTAGCAATATTTAATCCAAAAAACAAAGATTCATACTCAACAATATTATTTGTACACTGAAATGTTAACATGAATGAGTATTTGAATATAGTACCTGATGGAGAAATAAATAGAACACCAGCTCTTGATCTCTCTTTGGAACAAGCTCCATCAAAGTACATCTTCCACAAACCATCTTGTTGTGTCTTCAGTTCTTCAACTAATGGATCGATATTTTTGCATTTCTACATCCACACAACAATTAAGCATATTATCTTGCACCTTCTCAACAATCAATGGTTCTCATGGTTATTTATACAATTTTACTTCATTCCCATTCATTGGTATTGTTTCTTAAGATAAGTCCAATTGGACATGACCTCCAACTGCTGCAGCCCATTGTCTAGACAATAGCATTACCATAATGGGGTTGAGTATCTACAACAACTACATCCATTTTATAAGTTGCTGCAGGAAGGACAACCATCTGAACTTCTACTCCTTTCCGAGGTCCACCATAGGGAATTCTCTATTTTCCATGGCATAACACCTTCCATAGAAAGTATCAACATCCATACCCAATTCTTTCATTACACCATATGGCATTACATTTGCAGTGACACTAGAATCAATCATACAACTTTTTACAAGTTTGTTGTTTATCAATAAGGTTACATAAAAAGGGTCCACTTGAGAGGGTTCTTGGGTAATCATATTACCAACTTATAAGATAGGTGTCTCTGTCTCATGACTAACACCCTTCATTTTATCTCCCTTGTATTATCAACAGGATCATAAACTATCCATTTGAAAAACAACATTTCAGTATCCTTATGTTCCTTTATTTTTAACATTTCAATCAAAGGAAATGGCAGTTTCATTTGCATAATAGCATGTTTCATATTAAATGTGGTTAATCCAGACAAAATGAAATTTGTGCTCTTACCTTTATTCCCTTTGTCAGTAAAAACTAGCTTATCAAATTTTACTTCCTTCCCTTCTCCCTGGGCAGAAGAAGACTCTCCTTGTTTTTTACTTCCTTCTTATTTTCATCTTTGCTTTGAGATTCTACAACAACCTTTGAGGCATTTTATTTAATGAATACCAAAGAAGGCCTACCTTGACCAGGATCTACCCTCATATTCCTCAAATTGTAAGCACTCCTAGCTTGATTGATTGCTTTTATGGTCAAAGATCTTTTCTCCTCATCACTAGGCAACCTGAAATGAGGATATTCTCTATCATCACCTGAAGTATAGATAGTATTTTGCAACATAGTGTCAGGTTCATCATCCGAATAAAAGAAAAATTATTACTGGTATCTTTGGAAATGTTCTCTCTTAGTTTCTACACCTGCAATTGGCTCTTCATCTTCAGAGGACCACATATCTTTATGCCTATTCATAGTGAACATATTTACCATAGGGTCTTCTTGTTCTAGGTTCATCTGCTCATTTCTATCCTTCATTTGTTCAACTAAATCTCGAGAAACAACACTTTGAAAGAAAGAATGGGGTAATTTATATGTAGGACACCAATTATGACATATAACTGATTTAATGTTTGAAGATGTTAAGTTGATCACCGAAATGCAGAAAGATAATGCAAGGCATTAAATCAGTTAATAGATTGTATTGTCATTGATGTCAACTTGATATAATATGATTGGTTGTATTCAAAGTGTCAAAGACTTTAGAGAACCAGAGAGATAAAGGTTATGCTATCAGTAATGCATAAAATTTTAGTATTCACAAAGTGACAACAGACATCGACGGACAAGTGTACATTGATGGAGAGAACCCTAAGAGTAAAGTCATAGTGATGCTCGAGAAAGAAACCCAAAAAAGCATTACTGATGAGCAAAATCATAGGCATTAATGACAAGAAGAAATTCACACTAATTCCCGATGGACAGACAATCCCGACGGAGATACCCAAGGAGAATTGAAGTGTTTACCAAAGCTAAAAAGAGTTAAAACACCGAAAGGAACTGAAGTTCATAAATGAAAAAATATTTAGCTGGCAAGAGCTAAAGAAGGAGTTAACTGGTTGTTAACATTGTTTTCATCGACAAGTTAAAGAAAAAGACAAGTAAAATATTTAAAGCTATTTTATCCAGTTGTCAAGAAGATATCTACGAGATAAAACATGAGTAAAGATTTAAAGAAAGAATTGGCTAAGATTGGAGATCACGCCAAGAACAAGAAAGTCAAGAACTGAGAAACGGTGATATCATGTCTATAAAGAGACAATCTAACTCATTATGAATTAGGGGAGTGAAGAGAGAAAAAGGATGCTGGAGAGAAACTGATGAAGAACAAATTCATACAGTCCTGATCAATCAAGCTGAGGAAAGAGCTAAAGATTTCTACGGACACCAAGCAACAAAGCACAACATCACCAAGTAGAAAGAAGTGGAGAAAAGGTATTGAAAAAATACATTGATCAGAAAGGTATAATGAACTTACAATAGATCTAAAAATATGCAAGTCTAAGTTGTATGTGTGAACAAATCATTTACTGTTTCAGTTTAACCATTGATCCAGAAAGTCTCTTAACCGAACAAGACTTAACAATCCTTTCTATATTGAGATACATCCCAAGGAGTATCAAAAAGTTTGATCATGAAGATAGCATGAGATGCCAGTAGCATCGAGATGCCTGATATCAAGTGAAAAACTATTCTATTTAAATCCTCTAACAAGGTCACACCTAACAGTATGTTTGTAACCTTTAACAGGGTTGGCTCTTCACCAAGCTCACTTCAGAAGAGTGAAAATTTTGGGTTACCGATCCCAAGTGATTTTTCCCTTAACAAGGTTTCCATGTTATAAATCCATGTGTCAATGTGTTTATGAGTCATTAATTTAGTGTTCTACATTACACAACTAAATCTGGATTGATCGGTATACACTAAGAAATTTACTATTTTTCGGTAAATGAAAGACTGCTAATCGGTAAATAGTAAGAATAAGGTTTAAAAGAGAACTCTGAGCAGTAGTTATTTATTATGATTATTTAAAGGCATACACCTTGTAGGACTGAAGATAACTAGAGGCTTAATATTGTGGTACTAAGTTTTTGGGTTAATTTATTGGAATATTTTTGAGGCCACTGATTCACCACCCCTCTCAGTTATTCTAACAACCAAAGGGTATTTTTTACATTGTGTGCAAAATTTATTTTCAAAGGATCAGGGGTTACCTTAATCTTTTGGCTCTCCTGATTTTCAACAATAGGTCTGCCATCATTGTAATTTGTCTTATATGTCATATCCCTCAAATTTGGGAATTTATCATACATTTGATATTGATACCTATTGTCATGAGGAGCCCGATAATTTTTCTCAACCTTGGAAGCAAGGTCTTTTAATGCACTTACTAATTTATCCACCCTATCCTCCTCCTTGGTAGGTTTACTTTTCTATCCTTTTGTATCCTTCCACAACCTTCCATCTTCTCTCTTTCCCATTTTCTTCGAGGCTTGCCTATTGATTTCAATGTTTATATCCATTTTATAAGCTTCCCTCAGGCTATGTTGACTCTTATCCCTTAAAAGATATGAAATATTTCCTTCCATAGCATTAAAATATGTAGTTAAACATACTTGCTCATCTAGTCTCAAAACTTGAAATAACTTGTTCATGGCGTTTTGAAATCTACTATTTAAATTTTCCATATTTTCATTTGGGAACTTCTTATTATTATTAAATTCATTCAACATAAAAATTGAATTGACATGTTCACGATATTGTTCCCTAAAAAATTCAACAAGCTCTTCCCAAGATGCTATACTATTTTTTAGGTAAATTCCTATACCATTCTCTAGCATCTTCATCCAAAGATTGAACAAACAATTTCATGAGTACGTCCTCATGATCAATTTCAAAGTTAGTCATCTTTTTAGTGAATGCCTTAAGATGTCCTTCACAATTTATAGCATTATTTCTTCTAAACCTAGGGACTTTATCTCTTACCTCATTTGGTATGACATTTGGATAACCATGAATGCCATCAAAGAATAGTGGACGGTATCTATCCAAATGGATGGGCCTGCTTTAAAAATTTACAGCAGCATGGGCTCCACTTACTCCTACTGCAACTTCCTAATTTTTTGTGTTGTTTGATACAACAACAACATGGTGACCACCTGGACCATCTACTTGTGTAGAAATTGTGTTTATAGTATTAATTGTAATGACATTTAAGAAGGCTAGCTTATTTTTAATCTCAACCGCTACTACTTCCAACTCAGCCCTTTCCAATTGCTTGGCAAGTTATTCCTTTACCTTCCTGGCTTCTTCTAACTCAAGGTATGCATGTGATATCCCACCTAGAGAAACCTCCTTTTGCTTTGGTTCTTTGATATGGACACTAGATTCCTTCTTGTTTCCCTTATTCTTAGGGTCTTGAGTAACAAAGGCTCGATGGATGACAGGTTTCTCTTCAACTTTCTCAGGTTCTTCAACATTATTCATTTCCATTTGTCTCAATAATCACCCTTTTAAACCATCAACCCTCATTTTTTTTTTGTCTTATCAGATCTTCCTTTTCTTTGTTTCTCTGTTGTGTAATGATAGATTGGTCTTGGAGTTTTCTCTCTAATTCAGTAGCTTCTTAATCAAGACTTTCTGAATATGGAAGGGTAGTATTTGATTCATCCTCTCTCTCATTAGGAGAACAATAATATCCATATGCACCCAATCCCAAGTTTGGAGCCTCTTCATACTCTTATATATTTTCTTCATGACTATGCTAGATTGGATCCTCTCCCCTAATGTCCTCTTGTTTCTTAGCTTGAGGAGTCCTTTATCATTTTTTCCTTTTCTTGACTGAACTCCTCTAGAAGTAGTTGGATGTCCATCTTCAATATTTTCCTCTGGATGTTATCTCATCCAAGATTTGGTATATCTGTTATTCATATTGAGAATGTGTGTATAAGATTATATATATATTAATCAAAATTGACGTAGAGATATTTCATAGTCGCCACCCCTAAACTAGTTGGGAGAATACCACACTAACCAAAAATAATATTTTTCTTCAAGATCCCCAACGGAGTCACCAATTTGTTGGAGCTTTTTCTTACATAATATTATATAGAACTAATGCTTGAATCAAACCAAAATTTTGATTTTGTCAAGAAAAAATTCTAATTAACAAGGATTAAATCCTTCTTCACTCTGAGCTCTACAAGCTCAGGTTGGTGTACCTTACTTCTTCCTTAAATATTTAGTAGTTCTTCAACAAGCAGGCATAATAAATGTAACATAAAATAAAATGGTAACAATTTGTATTAAGATTTGATAGGAACCACATAATCTAACATATCAGATTAGTGCCTTATCTAATGGGCATGGAGTCATTCAATATGTAAAGACCTCCAACAACAAAGATACATCAAATGAAAATCCTGTAAATGATCACTGAATCAGACTATGCCTTACATAATCCATTCACACTTCTTACAAGAAAAATACTTATCAAATCTGTTACAGTCCTCTAATCACTAAAACTACCTTAAGGATTAATTCTCTCCTTGAAAGAAACCTTAATACAGTTTGATAGTTTTCCTTACAAAGTGATGGACTGAAATGTCCTTAACAACCAATCCAAATGAGTATAAAAATTGAAATAGAGACAACTATTCAATCATGTCATGCAAATAACTAGAAGTACAAAGATATATTGATACTAAAACTTCAATTACATATGAAATCAGGGCCAAAAGACCATATGATAATCTAAATCAGAATATGCAGAGCTTTACGAGCTTTTGTGGCATCAAATTCCCATCCTTAAAAATGATCCTGGAAGTCCTTTTATAGAAACACAGACTACAAAAAGATTAATATCCAATAGGGTTAGGGATAAAACTATTAAAGTATTACATGAAAAAACACATTAATTCACTTCAACAACCAAGCACCTCTATCATCTTTAGTCAAAAAATTCCTTTGATTCAAACTATTGACAAAATGTGATCTAGTCGCCAATTATTTTGGGAAGATGAAGAACAATGCCCTGCAAAAGGAACAAAGAATGGAATGTCTAATCCCTCATTAATTACCCTACAATATTTTGGCCCTTCAGATTTGTAGAAAGCCAACTACCTTTTCTGGGAAAGCTCAAGTCCTTGAAAATATGATTTAATCTGCATTATAAAACTCTAAAATAGTTCCTCATTTATGGCGAAGAACAGAACATGATAAGCCAATTGATGAAATACTGATTTACAAGCTAACAAAAAAACCTAAAGAGATGATTCTATAATAAATGTCTTCAAAAATTCCAATCTCTCCTCCATACTACACACAAAAACTATTAAAACATGGACCAGAAGATCATATCAATCCATCAAACTCTGTACAAAAAGATGATATAGATCACCGCTTAAAAACCCTAAGGAAAGCTTTAAAAAATTTGAAAATCCATTCCAACAGCTACACCTGGCACAAAATTCTCCATCAACGACCCAAATTTAAACTTTCTTGCACTTTAAAATAGATCTGTAGATGCATTTTAAATTACCCAAGCTTCAAAGATCTATTTGGATAGGTGGAACGCAGGTGCGATGCCTCAAAGGATAGATCTTTCACATCTTCTTAATAAGGCTTTACGCCCACCATATGATCTTATTTAACTTAACTATGCTTTACCCTAATCTTCCTTACTTTAGCCAGACCCACTGGGACACGTGTTCATCAGGCACAATGCCTCAATGAATACAAACCTTCATCTTGGCCTCTAAGCCTTCATGCCTATCGTTAGATCTAAAGGAACTTGCCTGCACTTTACCTCATTACCTTTGTCATTGATTCAAACCCACTAGGGATACATGGCCTCTAGGTGTAATGACTTGATGAATAAAGAATTTCATCTCCACGATCAAGGGAAAGTGCCATCCATCAGATCTAACTCACACTTGAACTCAGCCCTTAACTAGCCTTTAAATCTGAGTAGTTAAGTTCTTCATGTCTCTAAGTCACTGGATAAATTCTTTAACTTGAGTTACATCTCAAGATCATGCATCAGCCACATGATCTACATTGCATCAATGATCTACACTGAATCTTTGAATGTATTTATACTTGACACTTTCTTTATGAGATTAAGAGACACCCTTGATCTTGATCTTCATCAATGACTCATGCTGAATCTCACAATAAATTTGATTTGAACTGGCTGAACCATAGTTAAATCTAGAGATTTTGAGACAAAACTATCTCTAAGTCACTGAAAGAAATCCTTGACCCAGAGTTTATCTAGAGACTCAACGACAAACACTAATTGTGATCCTTACTTTGACATGTGTTTGTATCTCAGCTCATTTCTCCTGATCGCTGAATGTTCATTGCTCCTGATTGCTGAATGTTCATTGACTTGTTAACTCCATGTAGAAACTTAGTGTGAGCCCTAGATCTCTTCCTCTCTTCCTTGAGCAATGGTCTAGATTCTATCTGTGAAAAATACACCATAACCCTGAGTTGATTTTCTTTACCACAATCAAATCTGGAGATTTAGCAACAACGCTGTCTCCAAGTCACTAGACACCTTTCTTAACTCGGGTTCCATTACGAGACTTGGCACAGACCATACGATCAAGATAAGAAAATAAAATGATCAACGGTGCACACACAATCTTAGAAGGAAACTAGTATATTCCATATCATTTGGAGATTGCAAGATAAGAGCCTGCGCCAAGTTGCCAGACTAGAAAGAATATTTGGTCTTTATTAGGAGATCGCGAGACAAGGCAAAGGAAAAGAGCGCACATGACTTAAAAAAGACTCCAAGTGGCCGAAAAGGTAACTGCAAATTATAATAGACCATGACGGGTTTAAGACCTTTTTAAACCAATGACTATAATTTTGAAAATAGGGTTTAAGGACAGAGCAAGACATAACAAAATTTTCACCATTTAAACTAGATTTTCTCATAGAGACTTAAGGTTTTAGTTTAGAGATCAATGGATCTATGAACCAAGCATGAAACACAATAAAAAATGAGATATTACTAGGGTAGAATTGTTTTTTTTTAAATCCTAACCAGGCCCAAGGAAAAATACATAGCAAAAGGACAAAATATGACCAATAGAATGGATGAATCTAACCCTTCCTTGATAGCAAACTCCACTATCTTCAAAGAAGGAAGATAGAAATTGAAAGGAACATGCATGATCATGGAAAGATGATGAAAATAACTCCAATGAATTCCTTCAAATCTCCTTGAAAGCTCCTTGAATGTAAAATATCTTGAAATCTTGAAGTCTCAAATGGTTGCAAAAGATCTCCGTTAATGCTCCTAGGAAACACTTATGATTGCTCTTGGAATGATTGTAGTAAAAAATGTAAAAGATATAGAACCTATCTCCTCCCAAAATGAAGTGAGTAGGCCCCCTTTTATACCAATTTCATGATCAAAATTGAAAAGGGTCGACTGCAAAAGGTGGGAAAAGAAATTGGAAACCTGAGAAGGTCCCAAAATCTTGAGGTACCTAACCTTGGGGGAGGTCAAACTCTTCCTCACCCCAAGGGCTCAGATGACCTTGAACTACTCCCTAATGGGTCAGTTCATTTGGGGATGGTATGAGATCTTGGGGAAAGAAAAAAGAACAATGAGAAACGGCAGAAAACAAGGGCCTGATCTAGAAAAAAAGAAAAAGGTACATCTATGGGTCCATAAAGGTATTTAAATTATGTCCAAAAAATCCTAATAAGGAGGGATAAACATTAAAAAACATGGGTTCTTTCATTTTAAGATGAGACATTTAGCTCCCACTTTAGCGGGATTGTGAGCCTAACTCAAACTCTCGGTAAAGTAGATCAAAATGCATAAGATAATCTTATCACAACTAAGGAGGTAGGTGTTAGGGAATCCATCAAGCCCCCAATAGACTTGAGTCCTTGTTAACTCCAAAATCATAACAAGAGAGACATAACTAACACAAAAAAAAAAGGAGTGTATCTAACTCGCCTAGTAAGATGTGTGTGCCTTATTGTGAACCAAAAAAGGATAGGATTGAATAGTGTAACAAGTGTGTGTGTACCTGATTGTCAATCCTATAAAACTTTGTGCCTTCTAGCAGCTTTGTGTATGTGTGCGCCTTCTAGAAGATTTTTTTTATATGTGTAACTTTTGGAAGCTTATTGCACCCCAAGGATCAATTCCGTCTTATCACCATGGTGTGTATTTGTCTGTAAATGAATATCCCAAGGATGGAGAAGTGTCACTTATGCCCTATTCGAGATTTAGCATGTTGCAAAACAAAAAAAGGTTAAAAACAAAAATGCATAACTATAGTATAAGGGAGGGCGTGTGTATGCCCTCTCCTTATGATGTATACATAATAGACATTATAAGGAAAGCGAATCAATGATATCCAATTCCATCAAAAGGAGATACCCTTTAAAGCAACAATGTATGCCATATTCTAAACGAAGAGTGTTGACCCTTACAAGCTAAGAACATAGATAATCATGAAAGGATATATCGTTTATGAGAAGAGGATCCTTGAAAGGAAGAGATATTGTTTACAAGATATCTACCTTAAAGAGGATTTCTGGAACAAAGATAACATCTCCAAGACAAAGAGGGGGAAGAGAACATGAATTCACCTTTTTAGCCCCATGTTTCCAGGTGAAAGAGGGATTCTTGATGAAGGATGAAAAAAATTAAATCACATAGTAAGGGAAGATATTTATGATGAAAATATTTTTGAAAATAAAGAAGAGGCGATGATAAAGAACATACACCTCTTGTATAACAGAATCCCAATCAAGAGAACAATTCCCTATAGGAAAAGAATGTCACATGAAAAATAACTGCCACTGTACTAAGGAAAGTAGATCCTAAGACAAAAGAAAAAATAATGTACAAGAAGACTTTACCCCCAAGTGTGAAGGCAAGATATATTATATAGTACACCCTTAATAAAAATCACTTCATAATAGATATACAATTCCAAATAAAAATAAGCTGTAAAAAAAACACATATGTTAGAAAAGAATCACATATAAAGTAAAATAGTCATCAAGGAAAGAAATTAAAGGATGATATGGATGATTAATATATGATAGATATGCCTTTTGAGACATGAAAGGGATTGTTAAGCAGAGACGTTAAGTTATTGCATGAAACAAAGTATCTCATGCTAAAAAAGAATGTACCATTATGAAATAATAAAAAATCCATAGAGATGAAAGGAAGAGAAGGATGTCACATTATATCTACTTAGTGGTGACCTCAAATGTACAAGATATGCACTTCTAAGTAAGGAAGAGATTGTAAGGAGAGAAAAATCCTAAACAACAAGTACATAGGAAGATATCATAGTACAATAGAGATGAACAACAAAGAGATAAAGAATCCTTGAAAGGAGAAAGAAATAAAACCCAATATATGCCCTAAGTGATAGATCATGTATAATAAAAATGCACTTTCAAGAAAGCATAAGGTTGCAACTCGGGATGTAAATTTCCTTGCATTTAAACAACAAATCCATGAAAGAAAGAACCATATACTATAAAAGATGCGAGTCTACGAGGGATATGGGAGCCATGGTGAAGGAAGAAACAAAGAGGAATGACACATTATGCTCCTGAAGTGGTTTCTATTTATAATAAACATTTATTTTCCAGAAAGGATAATTTTGAAACTCTGGATGTCAATCTCCTAAAAAAGAGAACATCCTGATGTAAAACAACAAATGCATACAAGGAAAAACATCTTATAAAAGAAAAAAGCCAACAAACAAAAAAAAAAATCCTTTGCGATAAGGAGGAGAGTGCAATAGAATCCTTTCCCCCCAAGTGAGGAGACAAGAAAATATGACTATTATATTTCTTACTAATTATGACAATGAGCCCACAAAGGATAGGATCAACATGTCATATAGTGAGGATAAACATATATATATATATATATATATATA
>MU224275.1:3798300-3809472 GCA_018584345.1 Thuja plicata
TCAAGAAGAAATTTTATCCATACTAAAATAATCAAAAGAAGGAAGCTTTATGACACAAATAAATAGAACTAACTAATCGAAGCCTTCAGAAAATGCTGGAATTTCGACCTGCTACAAAGATGATGCCGACAGAGGCTAGAGATGGTCAAATTTTAAAAATCTAAAAATGACCCAGTTCGGGAAATCAAATTTCCTATCTCCAGAAAAAATATTAGTTTCTCATGAGGTGTTTTGGTTTTTTGGCCAAAGCCAAATCCGAAAGTTAGGTAGTTATTTTTAAGTTAGTTTATTGTTTTTTCAAAATAATTTGTAATAAGGGCTATGTCTTTTCACCCTAAAGAGGTGTGAAAGCCACTCAAAAACATATATATACATAATGCAAAGAGACAAGACAAGATAATATATTTTAATAGGATAGAATTGGATCACAACTACAACATGGACTCTGATGTACTATTTTTTCAACATTAATAAAGATAAGTGCTCTTCTTTTTATTTGTGGTTATAAGTTATATATTTTCAATTAGTCTTTCGGATATTCTAGTTTATAGAGTGTTTCATTGTGTTAAATTCCATGAGTATCATAATTCAAAATTAATATATATAGTTTAAATATCAATTGAAGGATCTGCGTATCTTCTTTTGTTTTTATCAGTCTCTTAATTTGAGTTAAATTCGATAAGATTAGCTATATAGATTGATTTGAGTTATAAGTCAAGTGGAAGCCTATGAAGTGATAGTCTCACTTTATTAAAAGAAAGTTTTTAAAACTATCTTCGATTGTACGTAGGATTGAGAATTTTCTGACTCTATAGCCCAAGTATTTAGAAGGCACTGATCTAATCATTATTTGGAAATTGCCATTTGGTTCATACTTTGCAGTTTGTAGATTATTTAATCATTATTTCAAAAGAATTACTTTTCATTCCTTAGTATAATCCATTTTAGTCAAGCTTTATAGAGTAGAGATTATCAAGAGATTTGTTGCTTTCCTCCAAGGATCATTCACCACCTTTGGAGGAACTTTGTTTTGTGTACGGAGTGGTGCAACATAGCGAGTTTGATTGTTTAAAGTTAATTTAGGCCTACCAGCCTTGGCTTGATTAAACCAAAATTACAGAGGTATCAAGTGGTGCATCACCATTATACCTGTCAGTTGGCCAAAAGAGAATCCATCATTTTTGGGCACCAACAAATTGGTGACTCCGCTGGGGAGTTGTCTATGAAAGACAATTTTGAATATTACCTAGAAGCTCTGGTGATATAATTAAGACTCTACTGGAGATAAGAACTCAGAAGATAGTAAGTTTATTCCTTCTGGAAAGAAGGTGGCAGCTCTAATTAACAAAACATTTTAGTCAGTGACTCTACTGAGGGAGAAGACCTAGAAGGAGATAAGTAAAGTTTTCCTCTTTAAAGAGGTCGCGACTCTATTGAAAAGAACCTAATGTATAAAGAAAGAAGTTACTAAAAATTTATATATTCATTATATACCAGAATACATATTCACATAAAGTATCAAACTTTTGTGACCCAAGACCAAAATATATTATTGAAGTATATAGACCATTGACTTTTGATAAAATCCCTGGTGGTCGGAAAGAATTTCCTCTTAAACTAAAAAAATATGCTCCAAAATTTTGTGGAGATGAATCAAAATCACCAATGGAGCATTTACATGCATTTTGTAAATTTATTCTAGATTTTTATATCTATGCAGAAGATGTGATTATGAAACTATTTGTAAGATCATTGACAGATCATGCAGGTTTTGTTTTTAGCATGACACCTGAACAAATTATATCATCATGGAGAGAGCTTGAGCAATGGTTTCTTGATATGTTTCATGATGCAAGTGAAGATGATATGCATTATGAATAGGACAAGATTTAGGATCACAATATGGAAGAGGACTCTTACATGTCTCCACTTGATGAAATTTTTAGCTTGGAGAGATTTGAAAGGGAGTATTTTGCACATTTGCTGATAAGAACGGTGGACATTCTTTGAGAAATACCTTCAAACATTATGCCTTCACAAAAATAAATCATGAGAAAGGTCAAAAAATTGGGAATTACATCAGATGATCCTTCAGTAAAGTTCCTTGTTCAAATATTAGAAGAAGATGATGAAGACATAAAAAGGGAGGCTATTGCTCAGATTGAACAAGGCCTTGTGCTTGATGATTATCTTGGTGAGGAAAATGAATGCACTAGTCATACAAAAGATAAAGAAGCATCCATTCCTGAGAACCATAATAATACTTGTGATGACATGGAGGATAAAAATTTGGATCAGATTGAAGAAGAATTTGTACATGATGAGATGTGTATGGAAACATGTATCAATGATCATGATGATGAGGAAGAAAACCTTCTCAGTACAAGATAAATTTCAGCTTTGTTAGACATGGAATATCAAAAACATGTTGAGAAGAGTTGTCAATCTTTTTTTCATCATGATAAGAAAGTTATGCATCAGTATATATTTAGGGAGTACTAGATGAAGGAGATTATAAATTCCAAATATCAAATAGAGGAGATAAAATAGAACAACATACAACATATGAAAAGAAGGAAGTTTTAGAAAATAATGTCAATAAAGATATTAGTCTTATTGATGAAACATCCAATGATCTTGATGAAAAATCTCATGAAGGTGTGCCTAAATTTTCTATGTTCCTAAATCCACTGTTTGAAGAGGAAGTAGAGGAAGATAAATCTATGTTCTCTATGTTCTGGAATCCATTATGTGAAGGAGATTTTCTATACAATCAAACCTATCAACATCATGATGAAGGTAGCAAGCCTAATGATGATTTTGAAGTTGATAACACTCAAAATATGTATTCAGAAAGTGAGAGATGCATTATCTCATCCTATGAGTAGAAGTTGTATCAAACATGTGAAGATGAGATGGAATAAAACAGACATAATGAGGAGAATGTATTGCATATTAGTTCTAAAAATTATCTGAGTATCCTATCTGATCAAATTCTTGATAAGAATGAAGTTCTTGAATGTGGGTTATCTCCAAATCCTTTTTGTGAAGAGAAACAACATCTTGAGTATAAGGAAGATTGTGTACGTAAAGGCATCCACACCAAAGAGATTAATCTAGTTACTTGTAGGGTTAATCAAATGCATGGGGATATTCTATTTAGAAAGGACTACATTACACCTACTGACTTCTCTAAGAGTAAACAAAAGTCAAAGTTTGTTAATAAAGAAATCAATATTGTCCATAAGAATGGTGCCATCGTATTAGGGAGATCCAAAGTATTACATGATCAGAATTATGTGTTCGATAGAGGAAAGTAGTGTTCATTTTTTGGGGGCCTGGGGCCACCCAATTTCACTTTGCATTAGATTAAGTGTGGATACTTGGTCTACTTCTCCAGAGATAGCTGGAATCTTGCTATGCTCACAGAGAGCATACGTCCCCAAAAAGAGCCACTGTTGGTACCCTAAATTTTGAAAATTTAGAAGTCCCAATCCATTATCAAGAAGAAATTTTATCCATACTAAAATAATCAAAAGAAGGAAGCTTTATGACACAAATAAATAGAACTAACTAATCGAAGCCTTCAAAAAATGCTGAAATTTTGACCTGCTACAAAGATTATGCCAACATAGGCTGAATATGGTCAAATTTTAAAAATTTACAAATGACCCAGTTTGGGAAATCAAATTTCCTATCTCTAGCAGAAATATTAGCTTCTCATGAGGTGTTTTAGATTTTCGGCCAAAGCCAAATCTGAAAGTTCGGTAGTTATTTTTTCAGTTAGTTTATTTTTTTTTCAAAATAATTTATAATAAGGGTTATGTCTTTTCACCCTAAAGAGGTGTGAAAGCCACTCAAAATCATATATATACATAATTTAAAGAGAAAAGACAAGATAATATATTTTAATAGGATAGAATTGGATCACAACTACAACATGGACTCTGATGTACTATTTTTTCAACATTAATAAAGATAAGTGCTCTTCTTTTTGTTTGTGGTTATAAGTTATATATTTTTAATTAGTCTTTTAGATATTCTATTTTATAGAGTGTTTCATTGTGTTAAATTCCCTGAGTATCATAATTCAAAATTAATATATATAGTTTAAATATCAATTGAAAGATCTGCGTATCTTCTTTTGTTTTTATCGGTCTCTTAATTTGAGTTAAATTTGATAAGATTATCTATATAGATTGATTTGAATTATAAGTCAAGTGGAAGCCTATGAAGTGATAGTCTCGCTTTATTAAAAACAAGTTTTTAAAACTGTCTCCGATTGTACGTAGGATTGAGAATTTTTTGACTCTATAGCCCAAGTATTTAGAAGGCACTGATCTAATCATTATTTGGAAATTTTCATTTGGTTCATAATTTGTAGTTTGTAGATTATTTAATCATTATTTCAAAAGCATTACTTTTCATTCCTTAGTATAATCCATTTTAGTCAAGCTTTATAGAGTAGAGATTATCAGGAGATTTGTTGCTTTACTCCAAGGAACATTCACCACCTTTGGAGGAACTTTGTTTTGTGTACGAAGTGGTGCAACATAGTGAATTTGATTGTTCAAGGTTAATTTAGGCCTACTAGCCTTGGCTTGATTAAGCCAAAATTGCAGAGGTATCAAGTGGTGCATCACCATTATACCTGTCAGTTGGCCAAAAGTGAATCCATCATTTTTGGGCACCAATAGGTAGGAGGGAGATCTTTACAAGGAATGGAGGTAATAAAAATTTCCTTAGGGTTGATATCAATTTTGGGAGGGTGGTAATTAATTAAGAACTAATTCATCCTCAAGATATTGAAGAAAATGTGAAATTGAAGAAGCAAATGAAGATAAAAACTCCATTGAAAATGAAATATAATAACTATGAATGAAATGAAATACAATATAAGAATGAATTCTTTTTTTGTTTCACAATGCAAATATGGTTAAACAATGCAATTGATTTAAAGGGAATCTAGATAGAAAGGGAAAGATAGAAGCTAGAGATCTAGATGCATACATTGTAACAAACATGTAATGACAAACACAATGCATACAAGGTAGATCTCGATATGAAAAAGAGATCTAACTATCAAATCATGAAGGTATGAAGTATGAAAGCAATGAGTTCACAAAAATGTTTAAGGGGGGATTAGAACACACCACACCATATGAAGGAAAATACCAAGATTCCACCACCAAAGGAGGCCCAATTAACACAAAAAGAAGTGATAATGCGTAACCTTCACAAAGGGGCAAATTGCTTGGATTAACTTCTTCCTTTCCCTAAAAGAGGGGATTGAAACTAATATGAAAAGGAAATATATTAAAATAAAGTGATGAAAAAAATAAATGAATTCAACTTACCTTGAAAATAAAAAACCTGAAAACCTACTGGAAGACTGTGTCAGAATCTGGAATAATTCAGGGTTCAAGAGAAGAAAATTGAGATATTGAAAACCCAAAAACCTAGGACCCTCAGGACTATGCCAACCTAGAGGAGATATTATGATGTGGAGGGTGGATATTGACATGCAAAAAATCCTCCCAAGACTAGGCTGAGGTTGGAATCCACCTGCTCTACAAGTTTTTCTGGAAACTGGATCTGTGACACTAACCTATTTCTGATGGCTCCGAATCTGAATATGCAAATGTACAAATTCACCTTACTTTTTAGAAATCCTCATGGAGGATCTGGGTTCATAATCCACTAGGATGTAGAAGTAATCAATTTTGTTTAATCTTGTATGAATGTAGGATATCTCATCAAATGCAATAGATCAATCATACCATGTCAAGGATCCAAGATGTAGATGTACTCATATGCTCAAATTAGATATGCAAATGGAAATGAAGAATGAATGAACAAACCCTTCCTTGATAGCCAACTCCACTATCTTTTAAGAAGGAAGATAGAACTTGAAAGGAACATGAATGATCATGGAAATATGATGACAAGACCTCTAATGAACTCCTTCAAAGCTCCTTGAAATCTCCTTGAATGCAAAATATCTTGAAATCTTGAAGTCTCAAATAGTTGCAAAAGATCTCCTTTATTGCTCCTAGGAAACACTTATGAATTCTCTTGGAATTATTGTAGAAAAAAATGTATAAGATTTTGAACCTCTATCCTCCCAAAATAAAGTGATTAATCCCACTTTAATATGAATTTTGTGATCAAAATTAGAAAGGGCCGACAACACAAGGCGGGAAACAAAATTGGAAACCCTTGAAGGGCCTAAAATATTGAGGTACCTAACCTCGGGGGGAGGCCTAACTCAACCTCAAACCAAGGGATAGGATGAACTTGGCCTACCCCTAAAGTTATAGGCTAACCTTGATATAGCTCCTAATGAGTCAGTCCATAGGGGGTTGGTATGGGATCTTGGGGACATAGAAAAGAACAATGGGAAAGGGCAGAAAACATGGGCCCAATATAACACAAAAGAAAAGGTACATCCATGGGTCCATTTAGGTATTTAAATTAGGTCCAAAGTATCCTACTAAGGAGGGATAAAAAAGTCTCAAAATGGGTGCTTCCATTTTAAGATGATACATTTAGCCCCCACTTTATCGAGAGTGTGAGCCTAACTCAAACTCTTGGTAAAGTAGATCAAAATGCATAAAATAATATCATCACAACTAAGGAGACAAATAATCCATTAAGCCCCCAACATAATTAAGACCTTTTTAACTCAAAAACCATAACAGAGAGAGATCACTAACACAAAACAAATACAAAAATGAGTGTGAATAACTTTCCCAATAAGATGTATGTATCTTAATGTGAACCAAAAAAGGATAGGATTGACCAGTCTAACATGTGTGTGTACCTGAAAGTCAATCCTATAAAATTTTCCTCCTTTTGGTGGCTTAGTGCACCCCATGGATAAATGTAGTCTTATCGCCATGGTGTATATTTGTGTCTGTAAATGCGTATCCCAGGGATGGAGAAGTGTCACTTATACCCTGATTAGGATTTAGCATGCTACAAAACAAAAAATGTTAAAAATAAAAATGCATAACTATAGTACAAGGGAGGTCATGTGTATGCCCCCTCCTTATGATACATATGCATATTATAAATTATAAGGAAGATAATCAAGGATACCCACTTCCATGAAAAAGAGATACCCTTGAAAGAAACAATGTATGCCATATTATTAGCAAAGAGCGTTGACCCTTCCAATCTTAGAACATAGATAATCCTAAAAGGATATATCATTTATGATAAGAGGATCCTTAAAGGAAGAGATATTTTTTACAAGATCTCTACCTTCAAGAGGATTGTCTGAGAAAAGATAACATCTCCAAGACAAAGAGGGGTAAGAGATCAATAATTCACATTTTTAGCCCCTTATTGCCAGGTGAAAGAGGGATTCTTGATGAAGGATGAAAAACTTTAAATCAAATATTAAGGGAAGATGTTTATTATGAACATAGTTTTTCAAGTAAGGAAGAGGTGATGATCGAGAACATACACCTCTTTTATAAGAGAGAATCCCAATCAATACAACAATGCCCTATAGGAAAAGAATGTCACATGATAAACAACTGCCACTGTACTAAGGAAAGTAGATATTTATACAAAAGGGAAAAAATGTGCAAGAAGTCCTGCCCCCCAAGTGTTGAGGAAAGATATAATATACAATACACCCTTAATGAAAATTAATTCATAATAGATATACAATTCCAAAGAAAAATAAGTTGTAAAAAAGACACATATGTTAGAAAATAATCATATATAAAGTAAACTATTCATCAAGGAAATAAATAAAATGATGGTATGAATTATTATTAGATGATAGACATGCCTTTTGAAACATTAAAAGGATTGTTAAGAATATATGTTAGGATCTTGCATGAAACAAAGCATCTCATGCCAAAAAAGAATGTACCATCATGAAATAATAGAAAATCCATAGAGATGAAAGGAAGAGAAGGATGCCACATTATATCTAATTAGTGGTGACCTCAAATGTACAAGATATACACTTCCAAGTAAGGAAGAGATTTTAAGGAGAGAAACATCCTAAAAAAAAAGTGCATACATGGGAAGAAATAATAGTACAAAAGAGATAAACAACAAAGAGACAAAGAATCATTGAAAGAATGAGAAAGAAAGAAAACCCAATATATGCCCTAAGTGATAGATCTTGTATAATAAACATGCACTTTAAAGAAAGAATAAGGTTGCAACTCGGGATGTAAATATAATTGTGTTTAAAAAACAAATCCATGCAAGAAAGAACAACATTTTATAAAAGATGCAAGTCCACAAGGGATATTGGAGGCATGATAGAGACAAAAAGGAAGGAAACAATATGCAAGAAAGCATAAGGTTGCAACTCAGGATGTCTATCTCCTGAAAAAGAGAATATCCTTATGTAAGACAACAAATGCATGTAAGAAAAAATTCCATATTATAAAACAAATAAGTCAAAAAATGGAGAAAATAAATCCTTTGAGATAAGGAGGAGAGTGAAATAGAACCCTTGCCCCCCAAGTGAGGAGACAATAAAAAAGATCTATTATGTTTCTCTAATTATGACAATGAGCCCACAAACGATAGGCTCGCCATGTAATATAGTGAGGAGAAATATAATAGGAATGTGGATATATTAGGTAGAATGATCATGAAAAAGGTGCCATTCATAGTTGCAAGTCATTTGAATCATACCACAATCAATGAATTATTGAATTTTACACTTTAAATCACAACATTCACTGGTCTTATGACAATGAATTTGATAAAACATACAAATGGAAGAATTTTTTGGTTTGTGTTTGCTATTTTTGTGCTTGTTATTCAAAGGAAGAGTAATTAAGTTTTCCTTAAGAAGTTCAAAAAAAATAGACTCTTTTTGTAAGGAAAATTTAGGAGGAGAATGTATAGATTGATTAATAAAATGAGAAGGTGGGCCACCTAAGGTTTCTTTTTAAAAAATTTTCTCATTACGAAGGTTTGATGTCTCAATAAGATAAGATGCTCCTGTAGATGGGAGTGGATTAAAATCTAAAGAGTACCAATCAATATCCACACAACCATTAGATAGAGTTTTTTTATTCTTAAAGTCAAAGTTATTTTCCTTGCTATGGAATATTGGTGTGAAATCAAAGGTTCCCCAATCATCATCTTGAAGAGTTGATATGCCTCCTATTTCTATTGGAGAAAGAATTGAAGAAAGAAATAAAGATTGAATAGAGTCAATTTTATTAGGATCTTTTGGACTTGTGAAAATAAGTTCATAAATTATAACAGTCCTTGATTTGGTTTGAGAGGTATCTTTAATAGTATTAAACTTGATTAGGTTCATTAAGTTCAAAAGGTTCCTTAGGAAGAACCTCACATATTTCATCCTCTACTTCTAAGATATGTTTAGGAGGAAAAACATAATTCATCAAGGCCTCATCTATAGAAGGAATGCCATTGAACCTCATAGGAAGTGGTTTATTATTAGAATAAATAGTGATGTCATCATCCTCTTGTATCAAATGATTGTTATAAGGAAGAGACATTGTAAAAGAAAGATCATCATTGTTATTGAAGACCTCTTTGGTAATCACAATGTCCTTAGGGTTGAGATAATTTTTTGGAGGGTGGGAATCAATGATAGAAAGAACTAATTCATCCTCAAAATCTTGAAGAAAATATGAAATTGAAGAAGCAAATGAAGATAAAAATTCCATTGAAAATGAAATACAATAACTATGATTGAAATGCAATGCAATCTAAGAATGAATTGAAACAATATTATTTTTTAATTTTATTTTTATTTTTTACACAATGTAAATATTTTTAAACAATGCAATTTATGTAAAGGCAATCCAGGCACCAAAGGAAAGATAAAAACTAGAGATCTAGATGCATACAATGTAACAAAGATGTAATGACAAACACAATGCCTACAAAGTAGATCTAGATATGCAAAAGAGATCTAACTATAAAATAAAGAAGGTATGAAGCATGAAAGAAATAGGTTCACAAAATTTTTGAAGGGGGAATTGGAACACCCCAAAACATAGGAAGGAAAAATACCAAGATTCCACCAGTAAAGGAGACCCTTAACACAAAAAGAAGTGCTAATGAATAACCTTCACAAAGGGCAAAATTGATTGGATTAACTTCTTCCTTTCCCTACAAGAGGGGATTGAAACTAATATGAAAAGGAAATATATGAAAACAAAGTGATGAAAACAAGAAATAAATTCAACTTACCTTGAAAATACAAACCCGAAAACCTGTTGGAAGACTTGTTGGCACTCCTAAATTTGGAACAAATTTGGAGTGACCATGTGAAATTTTTCAGATAAGCAATGTCAGTACGTTTGAAAAATTTGTGTGAGAAGGCTTAGTTGGAGTACTTGTAAAAGGTGCCCGGATGATTTTTATGAGATACAAATTTGGGAGAGGCTTTAATGCCTTTCATTTAATGTATGCAGTGGGTCCCAGCTCCTGAGTTTCAGTTCTGACATGTTTAGACAATAGTCATTTTGAGAGGGTCACCCAATTCTGCATCTTTGCTAAATGTCAATTTGCTGTCCGGAGCCTACTTTGTCTCTGAGTATCTTACACCCTGTTGAGTTTCATGGTTCGCCACTTTGGGAATGTTTTCCATGCATATCAGAGAGCTTATTTTTTAAACCTCAGGTCATTCCGAATCCGTTTGATAGGATTTCATACTTCCTAAAGTTGGTTGTTCATGAACTGTCTGCATTTTTGCCCTACCTAGAAATCTGAATAGCCCAGTTTGACCTGTTATAACTTTTGACCAGTGCATCCAATTGAGAAAATTCCTTTTGCACTGTGTTCCAGTGGTCACACACTCCATATGTTCCAGTCTAAAGATCTTTATGAAATCAGATGATAAGTTTTCAAGAACCATTCCGACAGTGATTAAATCTGATTTCCTGAGTTTCCAAGTTCAAAATTGCTATGTGACCTACTTTGAGGCCTTGAAAATCTATACCCGGGTGAACATTTTGGATAATTGGCTTGTCCCTCGTATTGCAAAAATAGGAGTGTACCTACCTGAAGATTTATAGACTCCTACCAATCCATTTGTCAGCCTTTTAAAATCAATTACGGCGATTAAAATCATTTTTTGACAGTATGTTTGCAAGTGCGGAAAAGAGAATAGAATGAAAATGGCAGTTTCAAAAGTTGATATCTTTCGACTCG
>MU224275.1:3840463-3850580 GCA_018584345.1 Thuja plicata
TGTTAGTAATAACTGAGAGGGGGGGGGGTGAATCAGTGGCCTTGAAAATTTTATCCTTTAAACTTCAATCCAATAATTAATACACCTAAGATTATTAAGTCCCTACAAGATGTATGCCTTGAAATACTTGAAACAGTTTACTATCTGTCGGTTTACCTTGTCTGTCCTTACTCTCCTTGATTATCGATAAGCAGCAAAACTTATTTACCGATACTCAGTAAATATGCAGAGTATAACAATCAATCTAGAAATGCATATGTGAAATATAAAACAATAAAGTAATAAACCATACACACATAACACAAGGATTTTAACATGGAAACCCTGTTAAGGGAAAAACCACTGGGATCGGTACCCCAAATCTTCACTCTTCTAAATTGAGCCCTGTTAGGAGCCAACCCTATTAAAGTTTACAAACACACGGTTAAGTATGACCTTGTTAGAGGATTTTTATACATAGGTTGTCAATAAGTATCTGGCATCTACGCTACCATCCTTGAATCAGTCTCTAGACTGTCAATAGGCTTTATGCTAATCTTACTACCATCCTTGAATCAACCTCCTTCTTAGACTGTCAATAGGCTTTAGGTAAGACTGATGCTACTATCATGAGTCAACCTTTTTGGTAATCTGTTAGGATATACCTCAATTATAGAAGACTGTTAAGTCCTACTCTATTAAGAGACTTAATGCTTCAATGGTTAAACTGAAAGACAATGACCTGTTTCTAATGCAACTTTGAATTGTAGATATTCAGATCTATTTACGTACAATACCTTTCTGATCAATGTATCAATTCAATTCCTTTGTACTTCACTCTTTCTGCTCTGTGATGCTGTGCTTCACTATTTGTCGGTGTCTGCAGAATTCTTTGGCTCTCCCTTAGCTTGATTGATCAGGATTGCATGAAGTTTATCCTTCATCTGTTTCTCTTCAGCATCTTCTCTCAATTCACTCCCCCGTATCTGAGTGCTTGTGGAAATGAATTATGATTGTCTCTTATATAGATATGATTTTCCATGATTCTTGATTCTTGATTCTTGGCATGAAAAACAATCTAGCCAATTTGATTTACGGCTTTAACTCTTGATTTATCTCATAGTTATCTTCTTTCCAACTGTATAAATCATCTTTAAATCACTTACTTACATGTGGTCAAATAAAACAATCAAAACAACCAGTCAAGTCTATCCTTAAGCTCTGCCAGCTAGATATTTTGTCATTTTCTGATCTCTCTGTTCTGTCGGTCAATTCTGTAGTTCATCGCTAGTGACAACTACCAGTTCCATCGGTCCAAGTTTAGTTAGCTTTGGGATCTCCATCCGTTGGGCATAACTGGATCTTGCTCATCGGGCAACACTTTTTTTAGCTTGTTGGGCATCCTATGATTCTGCTTCATCGGGCAACAGTGTCTTCTGCTCATCGGGCATCACTGTGACTTTATCTCTGTCTTTACCGGTGGTGTGCACTCCATCAGCATTGTCTGTCACTTAGTGAATACTTGACTTTTATGCATTGCTGAAAGCATAATCATTGTTCCATTAATTCTCTGAAGTCTTTGGCATTATGTGTATGACCATACAGATGATATCAAGTTGACATCAATGACAATACAAACCATTAACTAATTTAATGTCTTGCATTATCTTCAACTTAACATTATCAAACATTCAATCAGTTACATGTTATCAAGACTAATAATAATATACTTATACTATAATTTTTTGTGAACTAAATTTAGAGATTAATAAATAAATAGAGAAATGAAGTGTGGCAAGAAAGTGCACAAGGTCTACATGGTTGTTTTAGTAGGAGATTCAACATGTTGTTTAGTTCCAAAGGGAGAGAACATAGATGGATGATGATAGATCACCTCCATTCCTATTAGGAGAAAACAAGTTTCCACTATGAAAGAGATATGAAGGATTTTTCCATTAGAAAAATGTGTGATTACCAACTATGGCACAACAACAACATAATAATCGATCATACGGGTTTTGAAATTTTTGAATAATAGGACTAGATAGAATGGAAAGGTGAATTTTTCTCAAGTCTTGAAATATCATAGAGAAAACAATCATTATTCCATCCAAGACCATTGAACCAAATAGAGAGAGGCTAGAGGAGAGGTCCTTATTTATAAATGGGTTGGGGAAGGAGCGTCGCAGAAAGAAATCAAAGATTGGTGGGAAGAAAGTTAGAGAAAAGACATCAAGGTGATGTCTATTGCAAACAATTTCTTTTTGGTAGAATTTATTTGCAAAGATCATCAAATAGAAATTCTAAATAGAGGTCCTTTGATTATGAAGAGGTGGGTTTTTCTATTAAAGACTAGGAAATGAATTTTTACAATTATGCTTAGAAATTGTGGATAACACCAATGTAGGTAAGCCTTAAAACCTTTACCCAAAGAATATTGGAGCAATGATGTAATGTGCATAATAGGACATGAGAAAGGATCATTTATTAAATCAAACAAGGTATTGGGGCAAGAAGTAGAAATTTCCAAAGAAAAATTGTCCACGATGATAAACTTGGAAAGTGATTATTGCGAAGAGCTATTAATAATAATAGAAATAGGGGTATGAAAAAAAAAGAAATAAATTGAAAATCCTAGGGTCAAATTAGTTGGAATTAAGGTAAAGTCTATAGAGAATGTAGAATATTATAGCTATAAAGGAAAAATAGGCTCAATAGGTAAAGATAGGATAATTTTAGTAGGGAAAACTAGCCACAAATAGAATTCTATAGTGAGATTTCTTGGAGTAGTAGGCACCCATGTTAGGAGCAATAAGGTTGAAATGAATCGAGGAGAGTCTAAGAAAAGGAAGGAAAATGAGATTCCCTAAAAGGATAAGAGAAGTTGAATGGTTGTGACTTCAAACTAGGCCAACCAAGAAATAAAGAGTCAATCAATAAAGTGAAGAAATGATGATTAAATAAAAAATCCCTAGAAGGTGAAAAGTACGGAATAAGAAAGGAAACAACCTATGCTACAACATTCAAGTTTTGAGCCTCTAATTTGGGAGGTCTTTTGTTCAAATCTACTTAATATTAAAAAATAATAATTAAATAAACAAATAAAAATAATTAAATCTTAGTGTCGGCCCATTACCCATGAAAAAAAAATGTAGGGTAGAAGAAGATATGGGGCTTGATTCATAATTAATAGAGGGGGAAATCTAGAGGTAGATATTGAGAACTGGCTAATGAATTTGATGGTAGAATCTAGTTAGCAATATTTATACATGAACAAAGCAACCCTTGAAATTGCTAGAGACTTATTTGGAGGTGCTAATTATCAAGATTATATTTATGGAATCACTATTGAGGATAATGATCAGATTGCAAAGAGTAAAATTTTGGGGATGGGTGTTGAGATGAACTAGCAGGCATGAGGCCAGTGGATACATAGAAAGAAGAAGGAGGTAATAAGAAGCCAAAAAATTGTTTAAAAAAACTATAGATATCTCTAAAAAATTTAACAAAAGTGGAATATGATTACAGGGATAAGAAGAAGTCCAAGAGGAAATTAAAAAAGAAAAATGCAACATTGATGGAGATACATAACCTTTCCAAGTGAATATTATAATGTTGTTGAGATCGGGGAAGGGAAAAAATCTCCCCAAAGGGAAATGAAGCTCCTTTTGTGGAATTTTAGGGGATTAACTGCCCCTAGAAAGGTGGGTAGTTAAGATAAACCTGGAATGAACAAAGGTTGATATTTTCCTTTTGTAAGAAACTAACCTATCCATAGAAAAAGGAGAGATCTATTAGAATAACTAAGAGGGGGGTTGAATCAGTTAGATTCAGTCTCCTCACAAATTATCCTACAATCCCAAATTTCTCTAGATGTATACCAAAGCAAATTCAAATATAAAACTCAGCTCGGTGACAATGACAATGTATTCTATAATCTCAAACTATCATCAATAGTGTTTTACTGAGTGTCAGTAAATTAATACTGTGATTACCGATCTAGGTCAACAAAGTAAAGTGTAAAGTAAAATAATAATCCACAACATTCATTCACATTGACACATAGATTTTTAACACGGAAACTCTGCTAAGGGAAAAACCACCCGGGACCGGTAACCCAAAATATTTTCACTCTTCTGAAGTGAGCTCAGTGAAGAGCCAACCCTGTTAAAGGTTACAATGCACACTGTTAAAAGTGACCTAGTTCTTCCATTTTAAATGTCTTTAGTACTTCCTTGATGTATTTTGATTGTTTAATGTAGATACCTTCAGTCTATTGTAAAATCTGCAATCCTAGAAAAAAATTGATCTCGCCAAACATTTCCATCTCAAATTATTTTCTCATTTCATCAGCAAATGAAGTGCATAAGTTATCATTACCCCCAAATATAATATCATCAACAAATATTTCAGCAATAAGAGTTTGATCATCATTTACTCCTTTTAAATACAAATTGTTGTTGTCACTTGCTCTAATAAATCCAATGCTTATAAGATAATAATCCAATCTTTCATACCATGCTGTCGGTGATTGTTTCAGACCATATAAATCTTTTTGTAACTTACATACCATGTGTGTCTGATCAGGATCAAAAAATCCCTCAGTTTTTTCAATGTATACCTCTTCTTCCAGTATTCAATTAAAAAATGCAGACTTTACATCCATCTAATATACCTTGAATCCTTTATATGAAACATATGCAAGTAGTATTCTTACTCCTTCATGTCTAGAAATAGGTGCAAAAGTTTCTCCATAGTCAATTCCTTCTTCTTGTGCATACCCTTTGCAAACTAATCTTGCTTTATTTCTAGTTACATTCACATCTTCATTTAGTTTGTTTCTGAAAATCCATTTGGTGCCAATGACATTTTTATCACTCGGTCTTGGTACTAATTTCCATGTCTTATTTTCCTTTATCTTCTCAATTTCCTCATTCATAGAATTAATCCATTCTTCATTTTCTAATGCATCTCTAACATTCTTAGGCTCAAATTCACAAATTAAACAAGTGTCATCTCTAAACTTCTTGTCATCATGCCTGCTCTTTTATCTCCAATAATTTGATTATGTGGATGATGTCATCTCACATATTTAGAAAGTATAGGTTTAAATCTTGGTTCTTCATTATCTTCTTCTATATGTTCATTGTCTCCTAGTTCATGATCTTCAGTTTCAACATTTTCCTGATTCTCGATCTGTGCTACCTATTGCCCGGTGACATTACCCTATTGCACAATAACATTAGGCATCTACATCGGTATAGTATGAGGTTCTTCCTAGTAAACAAATTTACTATAATCTTTAGGTTCTTTCATGTTGTCCTCATCATTCTTCTCAGAGAATTCATCAAATTTTACATTTGCACTCTCAATGATTTTGTCAGATGTCTTGTTCAAACATTTGTAAGCTTTACTCTTAGTAGAATATCCAAGAAATATTCCTTCATCACTTTTCGAATCAAATTTACCATTTCTCTCATCTTTCAGTATATAACACCGAATACCAAATATTCTAAACTAACTTACATTCAGTGTATTCACATACCATATCTCATAAGGTGTTTTGTTTGAATCTTTCTTTAGTTTTACTTAGTTCAATGTGTAAATAGCTGTGCTGACAACTTCTCTCCAGTATGTTTGTGCAACACTCTTTTCAATCATCAATGTTCTGGCACAATCAATAATTGATCTATTCCTTCTTTCAGTAATTTTGTTCTGTTGTGGTGTCCTCGATGCAGAAACCTGTCTCTTAATTCCATACTCATTACAAACAAGGATTTTTTTAGTGGCAATTCTTCGCCAATTGGAAAATATGTCCCATCGGGCATATATAAATTGGAAAAAAAATGCGTAGTATATTGGTTGACCAGTTCATCTAGATTTTATAAAAGACACATATAGTGGTCGGGTTGTTCACCACTATTTGCATGTAATTTCACTATGGTAGTGGGGGTGTTTTCTGATTTATCTATTGGATATTTACTATTATTTGCCATGGATTAAGGAAGGGGTATTTATCAAGGATCACCATTCGCCAAAGGCCCATTATCCCAAGTGAAATTTTTATTTGTACTAGGACCCAATTAGCCATGCATCGTAATTAACAGTGTCCCAAATTCCCACCCTATTCGCCTAGTCAGTTACTTGAAATTATGCGTGGTTCACCAAAAATTAGCTATTATCATATGCAATTGTCAGCCCCTTCGCCAAAATCAAAAATAAGTATTTGTATATAAGGATAGTTTCAAGATATTTAGTAGTACAAAAATTCAGTTGATTCTGAGCTCACAATTGCGATCGATAGCGAACCGGAAAGACTACGAGTCCTTAGTATCTTATTCAAGTAAAATTTTATTGCAGACTTAATTTGTTGGAGATGTCACAGTCAAACTTAAATAGAAAGAGGACTATTGAAGGGGGAGATGTCCAAGAGAGGCCAATGAAATGCAGAAAAATATCTTCATACTTTGGCAGGAGCAGACACAATGGTGTTGGTCAAAGTGAGGAAGGTACGTCATCAGAGGAACCTATACAACTTCAAGGTTATCAAATTACACAGGAGTCTATTCAAAAAACTAGGGAACCTAATAACGAAGTTGTGGAACCTGATATCTCTGATAAAGATGACCTTGAAGATGAATTTCAAGTAAATAACCAGTACCAGGATGAATCGATCGACTTCGGTAATGATGATGGTTCAATTAACAGTAACACTAAAGGGAGAGGAAAATCAAAAGAAAAAACTGATCGTCAATGGGAGAAGTCCAGGAGATTTAAATTTGATTGGGCAGAAAAGTATCCATTCATTTAACCCATGGAAAATCCAATTGTAGGTGAGCCTCCTATAGAATCCAGATGTACGATTTGTAGTTGGAAGTATAAAAAAGAAAAGCGGTTGTAGCTTAAACTAGACACCATAGAGAAACATGTTGGTAAGGTTTACTAAACCTCAACTGTAGATGGAAAGGAAATAAAAGTGGTAAGATATAAAACAAAGGAGAAATGTCAACATCAAATGCATGCTAAGGAATATTATTTGTTTCATAAATTTAATACGAAGCCTGGTGAATTTCAAGGTTCTATTAGTGCTATTTTTGCAAAAGCAAGTGAAGTAGAAGAATGCAGAAAAATGTGTTAAATTAAGTAATGTTTTCCATATTTTGAGTAGAGGGCGTCCAATGACAGACTATCTAGAAATGACTAGTTTATTACACTTTCTAAAAGTTCCTAACTATCCTATCACTCATTGGTCAATAAATAGTGGATGGGAATGGGCAAGTTGTATTGCCCAGGTTGAAATAGAGGATGTACAGAGAAAAATAAAAGAGTCAACCTTTATTGCATTGTCCTTAGATGAAGTTACAACAATAGATAATATGTCGTGGGTATGCATGCATGTTTATACTGTACATAATAATGTCTTCCAACCACATCTACTAACTGTTTCAAAATCGAGGGAAAATGCGACATCAAAAACTTTATTTCAATTAGTAAAGAGCCATTTAATTGAATATGGAGCTATGGATGAATTGACAATAGCGAATAAGTTGATCTGTGTTGGAGTAGATGGAGCTTCAGTAATGCAAGGTCAAAGGAATGGTCTTTGCACAAAGATGCAGGCTTCTTGTTCACCATATGTTGTTGGCATTCACTGTATGGACCATAGGATGAATCTTTATTTTAGAGTTGTGAAGAAGTTTCTTTTAGTAAACAAGGTTGAAGATTTAGTAAGAGAGTTGTACTCATATTTTTGTCGAAGTCCCAAACATTTTAGGGAATTTCAAAACTTTGCTGATGGAATTACCAATGGAAACAAGCTTCTAAAAGATGTTGATACCAGATGGATCTCTTTGGATGGACTAGCGCATCAAGTTTTTTCTGAATATCAATTTTTGATTGGACTTATGTACGAAAATCACGACAATACATAAAATCAGAGATGTGGCAACCTACTTTGGAGGTTAAGAAATATAGAGACACTTTTGACTTTAGCATCTCTTCTTCCCATGCTAGAAGAAATGATGTTCATTATGAAAAAAGCCCAGCAAAGAGCCATGTATATTGTAGAATATGCTACTTTGCATAAAATGTCATGCCAAGCCCTCGATAATCTTTATCAAAATGACCTAAATTTATCCGATGAAAAATTTCATCACTAGAGGAAACTAGTAGATATGGACAATCCTGATAATTATTTAAAGATCATTGAAAATGGAGATTTATGTGTTTGTGTAAGGGGATTTTAGATACCAATGTACTACAGTGCCCCAAAGAAGCGAGCTACAAGAGTTACAAGGGAAGAGTTTACCAAGATCATTGAGTCTATAGCAGCTAATGCAAGGGACATAGCCTATAAAGTTTCCTTTGAAATAAGATCCTGATTCCCATATGAACAATTGCTTGAGGCCATGGAATTTTTTTCCCTCAATATTGGCACTTAAACTCTAAGGAAGATTATCGTAATAGGCTGTTGAGTTTGATAAAGGAATTTTGTAAATCAGTAGAATTCAATGGAGTGACTATTAATGGAATTTTAGATGAAGGTCTTCTTAGACAGCAATCAGGCACTTTTTCAAGGACTATGAAGCATCAATATCAATTAATGCATAACCCACATGCAGAGGGCTTGACAAAAGGCTTTGGACAGAACTAAAACAAAGCACAATGTTGCATGATGAAATTTTAGAGTTCTTCAAGCTTTCTGATCTATGTCAAACCATGATATTGGGTTCGGTGGAGGATGAGAGATTTTTTCAGTGCTTTGGGATTCCTAAAATCAAAGATAAGAGACAAACTAGACAAGAATTTGGAAACATGCTTGAGGGTCTACACATCTAGATATGATGTCAATACTTTTCCTTATCAAAAAGCAATGGAAATCTGGAAGAAAAGATGCAAAAGAAGAGTGTTGGGAAACACCATTAACCAATCTTTGAATCTAAGTGGGACAAATACAGGTGGTGATGGGAGTGGGATTCATAGAAGCAGAGGTTAGAGTGAAGAAGACACAAATGAAAATGAAGAGAAAAATGAAGGAACTGGAATACCAGAGTTAAATGATGATGACGATGCAAACATGAATTGGCAAATTTAGAAATTTTTTGCTAAATTAGCAGTAGCAATCAATAGGTATTTTTTGAACTTATTAAATACTATATCCTATCATTCAATGTTCAATTTAGAAAAGCAAGAATGTATTATGTTTCATCATTAAAATTTGAGAACAAAGAGTATCATTACTGTAGTTTGTATCATATCATCAATGATCATTCATATATGAATTTGAAATTCCTGCATGAAATTTTGTATTCCAATAGCATATAATAGAGTAAATCAACTAAGAATAAATGAATAAAATAGAGCAACTCAACGTACATTAAATTGGAAAAAATGAAAATTAGATAGAGCACAAACTGTTTTGTATTCATTTGCAATACATTACAATTTACAGTAGTTCAAAATTTAGATCAATCTTTGTAGGCCATTCCAAACATCCTATGATGGTAGAACAATTTGCTTCATAGTATAGTCACACTCCTGAAACTTCGTTAGCAATTCATATTTGGAAGTGTGACTTGACAACACCGTTGCTTCTAAAACTCCATTCAAAGTTCTCACTATTTTGATGAAATCCATGAATGTATCAAGAGATATGTCTATATGAAGAAAGCGTAAAACAATATTTATTTTGTGCTGCAACCTTATTTTGTAAATTTCTCTTCCAATGAACTTATTTGCGTCAAATCCATTAGGCAAACCAAGAATTTCCAAATTCGCTTTCCTTTGTTCCATCTTTAAGATCTTCTTCTTAGCTTTGTCATCCATTTCCTCTGCTTCCCGTAGCTTCTCACATTTTTGAATGATACTTGATACCTTTACTGAGGCATCAAGGCGGGTGTTGATTCCCTTGTTTGATAGATAACTATCACTCTTACTATAGAGTTGTTTCATAATATCTTTTTCTTTCTTTTCTTTCTTGACAACATCCATGTTCTGTTCAATGTTCTTATAGAGCTTCAAATAACATACTCTCATACTTTGAAGCATTTCAAACCACTCAAACAAGCTATCAGACATCCCCAATATTTGGCCCCAAATGTGTTCTTTAGTAATCTTCACTAAATTATTACTAGTATTT